>CABHPP010146551.1:0-45339 GCA_902168425.1 Peromyscus attwateri | reverse complement strand
TACCAAGCGAGTTCCAGGAAAGGCGCAAAGCTACACAGAGAAACCCTGTCTCAAAAAACCAAAAAAAAAAAAAAAAAAGAATGTGCCTCTATCTCAGAAGATCCGTTAGACTTTTAGACAGTGTTGGGACTATGAAATGGGAACTTTGGAAGCTGGACTACATGTATTTTGCACTGTGAGATGTCCGTGAACGTATAGGGTCCAGGGTGAAATGACACAGCTTGGATGTGAAGTGCCCTCCCCCACATACACATGTCTTCGAACACTAGGTCCCCAGAGACTGGCATCATTTTGGGAGGTTGTGGAGGAAGGAGGTTGCTAGGGGACAGGGTTTAGGGTCATAGCTCAGCCCTGCTTGCCACCTGATCTCCCTTTTATCTTACCCGCTGAGTTATAAGGAACACGATCCCACCACTCTACCTTCCATGCCATGGTGGACTATATGCACTGAGTGAAAACAAAATTCTCTTTCAAGTCGTAGGATTGAAATAGTATCCTGGTCTTCACTGAGATGTTTTGTCTTGTCGTTTTGTCAGCCAGGTAGTTGTTTTTTGAGTATTGATTCTAAGGCAGGTTTTTTGTCTTAGTTCCTTTGTCCCACCTGGTGCGACATTTGTCCTGCACCTGCCTTGTACCTTGTGCTTTGTACATCTACTATGGCATCTTCCTCACACTCAGAGCATTTCCTTGTAGATATTTCACTTCTTTCAGTACAGACTGATTCTTTCCAGAGTCTATCTCAACTACTGTCTTTTCAGGTCCTCCCTATCCTTCTCTGTCCTTCTAAGGTTAATAATGGACCAACACACTCATGTCTGGAGACCATGTTGTCCTTCCTTTGTAAACTCTAATGACTGAGAAAAGTTTTCTTTAGGTTGCAAATACACTATGAAATGAAGCATGGTCCTGGTTGGTTCCCGCAATCAACACCTATCTTCTTGCAAAGGATTGTAATTTGTATACCTTGACTTTGAAACAGATCACCTCTGAATATTCTGTTTTAAGCACCTTGAGAATCATTGCTTCTCAAGCCACCATATCCTAAATAGTATGGAGTCTGTGTAGCTCTGCAGAAATGCAGAAAGTATGTACTTGAAAAGTGCCAGAACCAAAACTGTATTTTACAGCACTTAGTTTAACAGGTATTGGACTGTACAAATTACAAAAGAGAATTTTCTCACATTTGTTTTCATATACTATCTGCATCAGATAGTCCACATCTAATTATTAATAACCTATAATATGTATGGAGTTTTTTATATGTTGTGCATCTTTCAGAAAGGGATATTTCTATGGGGAAATTATCAACTACAGAAGTAATTATGACCATTCCAAGTAAGATAAATTCATGACAAAGTTGAAAGAGATCAATATAATGGAGTGTGAGACTAAACAGCTTTTTATGAGCTTGGATGTTTGCAGTTAGTCCCCAAGATAAGGTTGTCATTATGATATGTACTTCTCCAAATTCATATGATGAACCTTAATTTATAGTGTTATTAAGATGAAAGTCTTTATATGTTGATAAGGCAGAACCCTAATGGATGGTATCAGTGCTTTATAAAAGACTCAAGGGGTGAGTCCCATCCTGCTGCCGTGGGAAGAGTATGTAACATCTGTCTCTTCCTGAGGAAGCAGAATTGAAGGTATCTACTTCAAAGTGCAGACTGTGCCCCTAACAAATACCACCCTTGCTAGGACTTTGCCTTTGAGTGTAAGGGTTAAACTTATAGCTTTGTAAATAGAAAATGCATTTAATCTAAATCTAAAAATTATCTGGTTCATAATATTTTGTTTCAGTAGCATGAATAGATTAAGAAAGTCATCTCTCCTTTGACACAAGTCCTTGACAACAGTGGAGATATTAGATCTGTTGGAGAGGCAATGCAGAGTTGAGGTATGACCTGCATGATCAGGCCATCCCTTTGTGGTCCTGAAAAGCTCAGTACTAGAGAAGCTGTCAAATTCGAATCCTAATTTTACCTTCACAAAATTTACTTTCTGGGGATGGAGAGATGGCTCATTGCTTAAGAGCACTTACTTGCAGAGAAACAAAGTTTGATTTCCAGAAGTCACATGATAGTTCATAACTGGCTGTACTTTGAATTCTAGTGGATCTGACACCCTCTTCTGGCCTCTATAGGCACTGTATGCTTGGGGTGCACAGACATGCATGCAAGAAAAACACACACATGTGGCATAAAAAGAAATAAATCTTTTTTAAAATTTACTTTCCATATGAGTAGACAAGTCTGTGGGGATAGTTGTCTCCACAGACTGAGAGAGAATGGGTTCTAATTTTAAATGACCTGTTTGGTAGTTTAAATAAATATTCACTCACCAAGGAGCTAATGCACTCATGTTTTAATATTCTGAATACAGAAGAGTTCAGATCCCATGCATGGAATGATAAAACAAGACAATGTGGCAGGCTGACTTCTCTGTTAGAGGAGGCTCAATTGTCTGGCACCCTCCACAGCCGAAATGCCCATGAAAATATTTCATTTCAATTTCCTTCAAACACTAAAGACAAAAAAAATACAGTATTAATGAGTACAGGATAGATTCACTCTGTCTTACAATCATCTTAATATCAATATAGTTATGTGACCTCAAATTATTCTTTATGGAAAGAAATAAATAAAGGTCTTTAGAGGCAAAATTGACCAGGCTCAGGAAAGTCCTGCTGTGGCCTTGACTGTAGCTTAGGTCAGCTAGCTCAATAAATAGCCACTGAGTGGAAGAGTAAATCAATGTGTTTGTAATGATCATGTTAGAACTAACGGGCCATGAGTAATTGTTTTAGTCAGCTTTCCATTACTGTAACAAATGTCTGAGATAAATCAACTTAAAATGAGGAGAGGTTATTTTTGTTCACAGTTTTGAAGGTTTTAGTCCTTGACTGATGGGCTTTGTTTCTTTGTTCCTGTGTCAGCACAATACATTACGGCAGAGTGTTCTGTTCAGAAGGGCTATTTCTTCATAGGCCAGGGAACAAAAGAGTAGAAGAGTGAGGATCTGGGATCCCACAGTCTCCTTCAATATCATGCAGCCAGTGACCTGAAGACCTTCTACTAGATCCAACTTATTATAGGTTTGCCTACTCCCACTCGGTGCCAGGCTGAGGACCAGACTTTTAACATATGGGGATTTGGGGGTGGCATTTTTTGTATGATGTTATTCTTGGAGAGATATGAAAAACATCCACTCACCCATGATTTGGAACCAACCATAGATCAAAGTACAGATAGAACCAATGTTCAATTTTCTAAAACAATGAGTTTTAGTTGGGTTAGGTGTAGGAATGTGTGTGAGGGGTTATTTACAGAAGATTGACTTAAAGACAGCTGCATCACCAAAGTCCATCCATAGCATTGGTGACAGCTGATGCTAGAAACCTGGAGCTCATTGCACAACTTATAAATAGATGCTGAACAGAAAGGAGACTGTCTCCTTAATGCAACTCAGGTGGTCTGAGCATCTTCTAGGCAGTTTGGCTTTTCTGAGAGTGTTTCCTAGCAGTCCTTGCTGTTTATATGCTTAAGAATGGAGGGGCCTGTTGAATATGGTCAGTTTCGTGGACTTCCTAAAGTCCTTGAGTTGTTTACTTCCTGAGCTGAAGCAGCTTCCCTGTAGGATAGAATGTATGACTTCCTTTTAGAGCATCCTGTGTCTTAACAAGCTTCACCAATCCAAGGTGGAGGTGTTTAACTTGGTAGAATTTACACAGCAACATTCTGGGTCCAAACTACAACACTGACCATCTAAAGGAAAGATCAATCTGCCTGAAGGTCAAGAATATATACACAGTTTCCAGTGATCAGGTTGGTGCTTCTTTTCTTCCCAGAACTGGAGCATCTGTGCCACAGCCACTGTCAACATTATGTGTTCCTGTCCATGAGAGAGGCTCAGATGCACAGTGAGATACATCCATTGCTCTGTCATGGTCCCTCCAAATGATCTATTGATGCTTCCAACTTCCTATCATAATAAGTTGTCTATAGCACATATAGCATGACACTCAATGGCATCCTCCACTAGGTCCAAATTTCACTGGAGCTACCTAGGAACTTTGATCAGCAAATTGCTTGTCTGTTTCAGGGTTTTCTTCTCAATGAGAAGTGCTATGGAGCAAGGTTCCCTGATGAACTGCTCACTGCAGCCATGGTTGTATCCAAAAATTGACATCAAGGATCACAGCCTTTGTTTCCATTAAGAGCATATGCAAAGGAACACTGAATTGTGGATATATTTCTTCAGTTATCCCAAACAATATGCCCTCAGCCTCACCCAGAACACACACCCTACTGATTCCACTCAAATTCTCATAAGCATGGCTTGTTTTCATGCCTTCCTGTTGTGAGACATCCTCCCCTGTTTGTCTCCAACAGGATCTTAAAATATGGAAGTCATCTAACCTCTCACCAAGTCTGGAAAGCCAAGGAGGTAGGATTCTCTGCAGTATATAAGCTGAATAAGCTGTGGACTTAACACCACAAAGCTCACAACGACACCCATGAGCATCTTTACAATTCACGCACAGTATTTTAAATACAACAGCAGAAAAATAATCAAAGGAGTATTATATAGGGACCCAGTAGATTATCTTATTGCAAGCTATAATCATTCCAGCTGATTAAAACTTTTCTGGCTTGATTATAGGTAGTAGTACGATTTTGTGCACATAAAAATAATTCTCTTGAGTATAGGCATAAATAGAATATTATGTATATAACAAATAATTGACATTCTGGGTCCCTTCTGAAGTAGAAACATTTACAATGTAAATACTTTTGTGGATGTTCCTTCTTGGCCCTGTTCTCATGGATGTGATTAATACCAAGGAAAGCAGAACTTTTACCTGCAAGGACTTACTTTCACAAGAGAAATGCTGTGTATTAGGGTTGTTTTGATCATCTCCCTCCTTACTTCCAGGTTAATGTAGCATGAAGGTCAAGAATACTGGTATCAGACCTATGTCAGTTCTTCCAGTTCATACTATATGACACTGAGCAAACCACTGGAAATTTCTAAGCTTCATTATTCAGAATCTCCCTCATTTTTATTTAATTTTTAAATTCATTTTACATACCAACCACAGATCCCCTTCTCATCTCTCCTTCTGCTCCCCTCCAGCCTCCCCTTCCAACCCACCCCCATCCCCTCCTTCAAGGGTAAAGCTTCCTATGGGGAATCAGCAAAGCCTGGTACATTCAGATGAGGCAGGACCAAGCCCCTCCCCCTGCATCAAGGCTGAACAAGGCACCACACCATAGGTAATGGGCTCCAAAAAGCCATCTCATGCACCAGGGATAGATCCTGATCCCACTGCCAGGGGCCCCTCAAACAGACCAAGCTACACAACTAACTGTCTTGCTTATGCAGAGGGCCTAGTCCGGTTCCAAAGTTGTCATTTAAAGTTCCTGAGTTCCCCTTGCTCTTATAATCCCTCCTCCCTCTCTTCGACTGGACTCCCAGAGCTTGGCCTGGTGCTTGGTTATATATCTCTCCATCTGCTTCCATCAGTTACTGGATGAAGGCTCTATGATGACAATTAAGGTCTTCATCAATCTGATTATCAGGGTAAGCCAGTTCAGGCACCCTCTCCACTATTGCTAATAGTCTAATCTGGGGTCGCCTTTGTGGATTCCTGAGAATTTTCCTAATACCCTTTACCCCACAATGTCTCCCTCTATCAAGACATCTCTTTCATTGCTCTCCCACTCCAACCCTCCCCCAGCTCAATGATCCCATTCCCTAATGTTCTCATCCTCCATCCTCTCCCCTCTATTTTCCCCCCTCATCCCCAGTTTACTCATGGAGATCACCTCTGTTTCCCCTTCCCAAGGTGATCCATGTGTCCCTCTTGGGGTCCTCCTTGTTCCTAGCTTCTCTGGAGCTGTATATTGTAGTCTGACTATCCTCTGCTTTACATTTAGTATCCACTTATGGGTGAGTACATACCATGTTTGTCTTTCTGAGTTTGGGTTACCTCACCCAGGATGATATTTTCTAGTTCCATCCATTTGCCTGTAAATTTCATGATGGCATTGTTTTTTACAGCTGAGTTATACTACATTGTGTATATATACCACATTTTCTTTATCCATTCTTCAGTTGAGGAGCATCTAGGTTGTTTCCAGGTTCTTGCTATTATGAATAATGCTACTATGAAGATAGTTGAGCAAGTGTCCTTGTGGTATGATTGAGCATCCCTTGGGTATATGCCCAAGAGTGGTATCATTGGATCTTGAGGTAAATTGATTAACCATTTTCTGAGAAGTTGCCATACTGATTTCCAAAGTGGCTGTACAAATTTGTACTCCCACCAACAGTAGAGGAGTGTTCCCCTTGCTCCACATCCTCTCCAACATAAGCTGTCATCAGTGTTTTTGATCTTAGCCATTCTGACAGGTATAAGATGGTTATCTCAGGGTCATTTTGATTTTTGTATTTCCCTGATGACTAAGGATGTTGAGCAATTCCTTAAATGTCTTTCAGTCATCTGAGATTCTTCTGTTGAGAATTCTCTGTTTAGATCTGTAGCCCCTTTTTAAATTGGATTGTTTGGTATTTTGATGTCTAGTTTCTTGAGTTCTTTATGTATTTTGGAGATCAGCCCTCTGTCAGATGTGAAGATCTTTTCCCATTCTGTAGGCTGTTTGTCTTATTTACCATGTCCTTTGCTTTACAGAAGATTCTTGATTTCAGGAGGTCCCATCTGTTAATTGTTGCTCTCAGTGTCTGTGCTACAGGTGTTGTATTTAGGAAGTGGTCTCCTGTTCCAATGCATTCTAGGCTACCTCCTACTTTCTGTTATATCAGGTTCAGTGTAGCTGGATAAATGTTGAGGTCTTTGATCCACTTGGACTTGAATTTTGTGCATGGTGACAGATATGGATCTATTTGCAATCTTCTTCATGTTGACATCTAGTTATGCCAGCACCGTTTGTTGAAGATGTTTTTTTTTTCCATTGTACAGTTTTGACTTTGTCAAAAATCAGGTGTTTATAGGTGTGTTAATTAATGTCAGGGTCTTCAATTTGATTCCATTGTTCTGCATGTCAGTTTTTATGCCAATGTCAAGCTGTTTTATTACTATAGCTCTATAGTAGAACTTGAGGTTAGGGATGGTGATGCCTCCAGAAGTTGCTTTATTGTAAAGGTTTGTTTTAGCTATCCTAGGTTTTTTATTTTTCCATATGAAGTTGATTATTGTTCTTTTGAGGTCTGTGAAGAATTGTGTTGGGATTTTAATGGGGATTGTAATGAATCTGTAGATTGCTTTTGGTAAGATTGCCATTTTTATTAGCTTGGTTCTACCTACTCATGAGCATGGAAGATCTTTTCATTTTCTGATATTTTCTTCAATTTCTTTCTTCAAGGACTTAAAGTTCTTGTCATAAAGGTCTTTCACTTGTTTGGTTAGAGTTACTCCAAATATTTTATACTATTTGTGGCTATTGTAAAGGGTGTTGATCCACTGATTTCTTTCTTGGCCTGATATCATTTGTATATAGGAGTTAATCTTGTATTCTGCCACATTACTGAAGGTGTTTATCAGTTTTAGGAGTTCCTGGTAGAATTTTGGGGGTCACTTATGTATACTAACATACCATCTGCAAATAGCAAAACTTTGACTTCTTCCTTTCCAATTTGTATCCCCTTGATCTACTTTTGTTTTCTTATTGCTCTAGCTAGAACTTTGAGTAGTATATTGAATAGATATGGTGAAAGTGAACAGCCTTGTCTTGCTCCTGATTTTAATCACTTTGAATTTCTCTACATTTAATTTGATGTTGGCTGTTGGCTTACAGTCAATTGCCTTTATTATGTTTAGTTATGTTCCTTGTATTCCTGATATCTCCAAAACCTTTATCATGAAGGGGTGTTGGATTTTGTCAAAGGCTTTTTCAGCATCTAATGAGACAATCATGTGATTTTTTTTCCATCTGGTTTGTTTATATGATGGATTACACTGACAGATTTTCATATGTTGAACCATCCTTGCATCTCTGAGATGAAACCTACTTGATCATGGTGGATGATTTTCTTGATATGTTCTTGGAATTGGTTTGCCAGTATTTTATTAAGTATTTTTACATCAATGTTCATGAGGGAGATTGGTCTATAATTCTCTTTCTTTGTTGCATCTTTGTGTGGTTTGGGTATCAGAGTAACTGTAGCCTCCTAAAAAGAGTTTGGCAATGTTCCTTCTGTTTCTATTGTGTGGAACAATTTGAAGAGTATTAGTATTAGCTCTTCTTAGAAATTCTGGTAGAATTCTGTGCTGAAATCATCTGGCCCTGGGCTTTTTTTGGTTAGGAAACTTTTAATAACTGCTTCTATTTCCATGGGAGTTATAGGTCTATTTAAATGGTTTGTCTGGTCTTCATTTAATTTTGGTATGTGGTACCTACCCAGAAAATTGCCCATTTCTTTTAGATTTTCCAATTTTGTGGAGTACAGGGTTTTGAAGTATGACTTGATGATTCTCTGGATTTCCTTATTGTCCTTTGTTATGTCTCCCTTTTTATTTCTGATTTTCCTAATTTGGATATTCTCTCTGCCTTTTGGTTAGTTTGGATAAGGGTTTGTCTATCTTGTTGGTTTTCTCAAAGAACCAACTCTTTGTTTCACTGATTCTTTGTACTGTTCTTTTTGTTTCTATTTTATTGATTTCAGCTCTCAATTTGATTATTTCCTGGCATCTATTCCTCCTGGGTGACTTTGCTTCTTTGTGTTCTAGAGCTTTCAGGTATACTGTTAAGTTGCTAGTATGAGATTTCTCCAACTTCTTTATGTAGGCATTTAGTGCTTTGAACTTTCCTCTTAGCACTGCTTTCATACTGTCCCATAAGTTTGGGTATGTTGTACATTCATTTTCATTGACTTCTGGGAAGTCTTTAATTAATTAATTTATTTATTTATTCCTTGACCTAGTGGTGATTCAGTTGAGCATTACTCAGTTTCCATGAGCTTGTAAGCTTTCTGTAATTTGTGTTGCTGAATTCTAACTTTAAACCATGGTGGTCTGATAAAATACAGGAGGTTATTCCAATTTTTTTGTATCTGTTGAGATTTGCTTTGTGACCAAATATGTAGTCAATTTTAAGGAAGGTTTCATGGGGTGCTGAGAAGAATGTATATTCTTTTGTGTTTGGATGGAATGTTCTGCAGATGTCTATTAAATCCATTTGAGTCATAACATCTCTTAGTTCCCTTTTTCTCTGTTCAGTTTCTGTCTGGCAGACCTGTCCATTAGTGAGAGTGAGATGTTGAAGTCTCCCACATTTAGTGTTTGGGGTTTGATGTGTGATTTAAACTTTAGTAATGTTTCTTTTACATATGTGGGTGCCCCTGTATTGGGGGCATCAACGTTCAGAATTGAGACTTCATCTTGATAGATTTTTCCTGTGATGAATATGTAATGTCCTTCTCGATCTCTTTTGGTTAATTTTAGTTTGGAGTCTATTTTGTTAGATATTAGGATAGTGACACCAGCTTATTTCTTGAGTCCATTTGATTGGAAAATCTTTCCCCAACCTTTACTCTGAGGGAGTGTCTAGCTTTGAAGTTGAGGTATGTTTCTTGTATGTAGCAAAATGATAGATCCTGTTTTCATATCCATTCTGTTAACCTGTGTCTTTTTTCTTTTTATAGGCTGATTGAGTCCATTGATATTAAGGGATATTAATGACCAGTGGTTGCTAATTCCTGTTATTTTGGGTGTGTGTGTGTGTGTGTGTGTGTGTGTGTGTATGTTTCCCTTCTTTGGGATTTGTTGGTGTGGGATTATCTATTGCCTCTGTTTTTGTGGGTGCATCTAACTTCCTTAGGTTGGATTTTTCCTCCTAGTGCTTTCTATAGAGCTGAATTTGTAGATAGGTATTGTTTAAATCTGGTTTTGTCATGGAATATCTTGTTTACTCCATCTATGGTAATTGAAAGTTTTGCTTGATATAATAGTCTGGGCTGGCATCTGTGGTCTCTTAGTGTCTGCATAATGTCTGTCCAAGACCTTTCAAAATCTCCATTGAGAAGTCGGGTGTTATTCTGATGGATCTCCCCTTATATGTTACTTGGACTTTTCCTTTACAATTCTTAATATTCTTTCTTTATTCTGTATGTTTAGTGGTTTGATTATTATGTGACAAGGGGACTTTTGGGGGGGGTCCAATCTATTTGGTGTTCTGTAAGTTTCTTTTATCTTCATAGGCATTTCCTTCTTTAGGTTGGGAAAGTTTTCTTCTATAATTTTGTTGAATATATTTTCTGTGCCTTTTAGCTGATAATCTTCTCCTTCTTCAATCCCTACTATTCTTAGGTTTGGTATTTTCATGGTGTCACAGATTTCCTAGATGTTTTGTGTTATGACTTGGTTGGTTTTAATGTTTTGTTTGACAGATCAATCTATTTCCTCTATTGTATCTTCAATGCCAGAGATTCTCTCTTCCATCTCTTGTATTCTGTTGGTTATGCTTGTATCTGTAGTTCTTGTTCATTTACTCAGATTTTCCATTTCCAGCATTCCTTTGGTTTGTGTCTTCTTTATTGCCTCTATTTCAATTTTCAAGTCTTGAACTGTTTCCTTCACCTGTTTGATTGCTTTTTCTTGGTTTCCCTGACTTTCTTTAAGGGATTTATTGATTTCTTCCAATTTTTTGTTTGTCTTTTCCTCGATTTCTCTAAGGATATTTTTCATTTCCTCTTTAAAGGCCTCTATCATCTTCATAAAGTCATTTTTAAGGTCATTGTCTTCTGCTTCACCTACATTGGGATGTTCAGGTCTTGCTGTAGTAGAACCACTAGGTTTTAGTGGTGCCATATTGCTCTTTATGTTGTTCAATGTATTCTTGCACTGACCTTTACCCAACTCTTCCTCCAGTTGGTGCAGATGGTGTAGTGTCTGTGTCTCAGTGAGCTGCTATTGGTCTAATCAGCCCTGGTGGTTTTTGTGTCTCAAGGAACTCTTGGACCAATCAGAGCTCCTGGTCTAATAGCAGCTGGCAGAGTCTGTGTCTCAGGGAGCAGCTGCAGTCTAGGGTGCTGGGGTTAGGGTGGGAGTTTGAGGGCAGAGTGGGGCTTGTAGATCACAGGGTCCAATGGGGGGTGGTGGTAGTCAAGCCTGCCAGCAGGAATCCTGCCTGCTTGCCTGCAACTGTTGCTGCTGCTGCTGCTGCTATTGTTGTAACTGTTGGGAGAGGGTATGGGAGCATGGGTTGTACCCATAGGCCTAAGGCCTAGAGGTTGGGGTGACCAGCTGGGAGAACAGTGAATCACCTCTTGGTCCAATCAGTGCTGTCAGAGTCTGTTATTTGTTTGTCTTTTATCCATGACAGATGTACTCTGGTTTGCTTTATGTGTTCCCCATTGCCCTTTGTTCAGTTACTACTATCATAATGCCACTCCTGCTTGGATGGTACTATTTGACTTTATTTGGTAAGATCTAAAAGACTGCTAATGTTGAAATGAATAAAGATAAAGTTATCTTCTCGGCATTTGTTCTTCAAGAGCCTAAAAGTGTAACTTATTTAAAATGAAAGTTACATATTTGCCCTTTTCATTCATAACAAAAAAAATATGGCCTCAAAAGCATATCTTGAACTTACCAGGTATTTCTTACTGGCAGTTGCCTGTAGTTCTACTGCTATGGAGACAGGTACACACATTAGTCCATGGCTCTGGGTGCTCTTGGACTAATAGGAGAGGAAATAAGAAACACTAGTTTTCATCTCAGCAAGGCTGACAAATTCTGAGTCTCTTCTAATATAGATCATGATGGTAGTGAAGAGAAACATCTATTAGTCATGAGCTGTTTGTTTACCGTGGTGACAGTGAGATTATGCTCATTCAGTAAAGGCATCCTGTTTTAAAATACGTAATGTTTTGTATTTCAAAGGTAATACTTGATCAGTGATTACAGAGAGAGAAGGGAAACCACACACAGATAAGCCAAATGCAGAAAATACTCAATCTTTGAGCCCACTACAAGGATGACATATACCTTGAGATTTTTTGAATATTCTTTATTATAGTTTACGTACTTATTTGTACTACAAATCAATTTTACAATGCATTTTCAATGAAGTATACAATCAATGTCTTTTCATGCCAGAAACATCTATATAAGCTTTTTAGTGCTTGCCGTTATCCTATTATGTGACTATACAGTAGTTTGTTGGTCCAATAACCCAGCATTGCAGACTCAGACCACTTTTTCTTTTCCTTTAAAATTCGATGGTATAAAAACCTTTTAATAAACCTGTGATATTGCTTAGTTGGTAAACCACAGAATGTGATTTCAAAATTAAGAGTTTGAACTGTGTGCCCATAGCCTGCTACCTAGGAGGCCTCCATTCTCTACGCTCAGCAGTGAGTATATAGATGTGTGTTCCCATGTACTTCCCAAGGTGGCATCCCTTCCATTTTTTTTTCCTTCAGTGGTATTGAATCTGTTTTTCATATGCTTATTTTATTTTGTGTTGATTTTATAAACTACATTATGTTTCCATCCACATTATTATAATAAAATACATAGTTCATTTGTCTAGTTTTCATATATCAGAAACACTAACACATGAGTTTATATGTTACAGTCTGATCCAGGTTTTTCATCTGACTTCCATTTTCATATGATTATGTTGTATAAATTGTTTAGTTTTATTTCCTTAAATATTTCACTGTTCTGTTTTGATTAAAAGTCTATATGTTCTAAACAAAATTTCTAAAAATTAATTTTACCCCATCATTAAGCATATCTCTTGATGCAGCATGAATATGATCAGCAACTTAATTTCAGGAAAAAATACGTTTTGAGAAAAACTTTCAGAATAAAGTACCAAGGTGACACCTATTACCAGAGAGCTGGAACACTGCCAAAACCTACTGGCTCTGCTATTTTTTACATATAAAGATTTGCTGTAAGGCTCCACATTTTGCAGGGCAAGCAGATGAACACACATAATACCCTCGAAAGATCTCTGATAATCCTTTGGGCATATATTGAAATTTCTGCAAAGCAGTTAACTGTGTTTCTGGGATTTAAAATGCCTAATACATTAATCTGGAAATACAGATGACTATCTGGTCAAACAAAAGGACACTTAGGAAAGTTTCAATGGGGAAAGTCAGGCCCAATGTCTTCAGCAAACCCTTAAATGCCACAGGACTTAAATGATAAACAGCTAACTTAGCATTGCATCTAATCTAGGCTGGTAAACATAGACACACACAGTGTGTATATATGTATATATGCTTGTGTATGCATATAAACATATGTATGTATATATGCTGTATGTATATATATAACATATGTACATGCACAATGTGTATATGTGTTGACATGTATATATATATATATGTGTGTGTGTATATGTGTGTGTGTGTGTGTGTGTGTGTGTGTGTGTGTGTGTGTATGTATAGCAGGAATCTTAACAGGTCTTATTAATAAAAACAAACCCAGGGCCTGGTACTGGGGTGAATGCTGGAAGATCAGAGAAGCAGAACAAGCCACAGTTTCCTCACCTCACCAGTTCCTCAGCTGATCTTGTTTCCTCAGACTGGAAGCCTCTGAGTCCTCATCCAAATGGATCTCAGCTGAACTGCTTCTCGAAAGCCTGAAAGTTTAACCAGCTAAAAGCTTCTAGTTTCTGGTCCTCATGCCTTATATACCATTCTGCTTTCTGCCATCACTCCCTGGGATTAAAGGCTCACTTTCTGGGATTAAAGGCGTGAGTCACCATACTTGGCTGTATCCTTGAACACAGAAATCCAGGTAGATTTCTGCCTCTGGAATGCTATGATTAAAGGCGTGTGCTACCACTGCCTATCCTCTGTGTTTAATATTGTGGCTGTTCTGTTCTCTGACCCCAGATAAGTTTATTAGAGTGCACAATATTTCAGGGAACACAATACCACCACAATATGTGTATATGTATATACATGTAAACATATATACACATACATATAGGATTATATACATATGTGTTTATATATGTGTGTGTGTATATATATATATATATATACACATAAAGTCTCTTTATGTGACCTATGTGCTATTAATTGAATAACCCCATTCCAATAAGAGTAAAGTATTCAGTTGGCTTAAATCAGACTTCTTTTGGTTTATAAGGCTTTGCTTTAGCAATTTATTACAGAAATCCATCCATAATGGCACAGGACAGTGACTGTGCTTGTGTGAATAGTGACTCAATTCTGTATTTTCACCAAGTCACTCTTTTTCCTTTCCACAGTAAGGGAGGAATCTCCAGAAGCTGACCTCTATAGGTTTATTTCCCCTGATTCAGCTCACCTTCCAGGAATGATAATCAGTATGCATAGAAAAGGCACTAATCTGAATTGTTAATAAGCAAATTGGGTGTCACTTGCAAACTCACAAAACTTACATAAATTATATTCAAAGAAATAATTTTCATTACCATTATGCCTGCCTGAACCATCTAAGATAACATGGCCCAACCAATGACTTATAAACTAGGCATCGATTCTATTTTTCTTTTTTTCCAGCATAAAGCAAGGTGGCATTGGAGATGATAGTGCACTACTTTGCTTATATTAATTATATCCAGACACTAGAAGCTGATAGCGAAAGATTGACTGTAATTGAGCCATAAATTTAATACAGAGCAATATCATCCATTTACCTGGACAACTCTTTGCTGAAATATATTTCTTGAACAGGGCAGGAAAGAGAGTCCAATGATAACGAGTGATAGATGTCTCCTACCTGTGGCCAATTGAAGCATCATTGCAGAAGCTGGCACTGCCTCAGGGGCTCCTTACTCTCTTGTGATATGAATCACCACGGGAGCTGGAACTTTTAAAGGACTGTTTATAACACAGGATTTTGATGTCTGGCAAAAGAAAAAAAAAAGCTTAAGAGATTTGAACTTTTTGAAAGCATGTGGGTTTTTGTAGCAGTCTGCTGAGTATTCAGACACACATTGTGGTCCACCTTTGTCCAGTGGTGCACAGTCCTTGTGGGGGACCAGCCCCCACATTTATTTACCCGAGGGACTCTTGAGGAATGAGGGATAAGAGATTGAGTTAGAAATAAGGAGGGGAGAGAAACAGAGAGAAACGTAGGATAGCCTCGGGTGGGCCTGGATCCTTATCCTCTGGCCTTGACTGTCTCTGCCCTAGGGTATTTAAAGGAATGCCAAGGGGTGGAGCAAAAGACTCCCCCCCCCAGCCCCCCAGCACAGCCAAGTGCAGACCATCTCAGACACCTGCACTCAGGCCTGTGGTACAATCATCCTCTCTATGCAGACCTTCTGGGTAAAGCCACTAGGAAATCCAAATGGGCTCCAACAAGTCCTCACAAGGCTCATGTGGATGCTAAGGCAAGATGATATCAGAGCTGTCCTGGGGCCTCGGCAACCTTGGGGTATGCATGACAAAGGATGCCAGTAGAACACTGAGACTGTGGGCTGAACCTTGGCTGAAGTTCATTAGATTTCTGTGCAGGAAACAAAAGAGATCAACCTCTGTCCTTTGTCAGATGGTGGAGGGATCAACAGGTCAGGAGGATCCACATGCCCCTCCCTTCATGATAAGAAGTTCCAAGGGCAGCATTGACCATGTTAGTGAAGGAGTGGTCAGGCTAAAGCTGGGAGCTGTGGGTCACTGACCAGAGCACAAGTCAAGAGAGGTATGTCTAGCCTGAAGAGAAATGCTGAAATCCATGTAAGTTCTCATTTCTTATTTTCAGAAACTGAGGAAACAGGACACTGAGAAGGATGGAGGAGTCTTGGCTGACTCCCGGGCAGCCAAGTGGAAAGTTAGGCTTGTAATGTTCACTGAAAACTTAAGTTTTCATCTGGTTGGGATATAGTAAGTACATGATGAGCTTTAGGATAAAATTGAAAATATAATTTATACTAAGTACACACTGCTGTGTATATCACTCTGTATAAATAAAATGTTGATTGGCCAGTAGCCAGGCAGGAAGTATAGGCAGAACAAGCAGAGAAGAGAATTCTGGGAACAGGAAGAATCAGTGAGAGAGACGCTGACAGCCACCGCCATGAGAAGATATTAAGATACCGGTAAGCCATGAGCCACGTGGCAACTTATAGATGAATAGAAATGGGTTGATTTAAAAACAGCTAGCAAGAAGCCTGCCATGGCCACACAGTTTATAAGAAATATAAGTCTCTGTGTGTTTACTTGGTTGAGTCTAAGTAGCTGTGGGACTGACAGGTGAGAGATATTTGTCCTGACCGTGGGCCAGGCAGGACTGGAGAAAACTCCAGCTACAACACACAGTATTGGAAAGTTATTGATCTGTACTGAGCCTGGCCCAGCTTGACCTCATCTTACCCAGGGACCTAGGTAAGATGCAGTTCTGAGCTTAGGTCTTAGGTACTATTATTTGAAAACTGGTAAGGGAAAGGTACCAATTTTGCATCCTACCTATACTATTAAAATAAAATTCCACGCAATGAGGGTTCTTGATTGGACAATCATTAAGTGACAAGTTTAGAAAACTACCACTTTCCAGAATGCCTTGGGATAATATCTAGGTGACTGTCATCCCCTAGAATGGGAAATTTCAAAATAGTGGCTTAGGCTGACAGCACTGGAACCCATGAATCTCTTGGTGTAATATGATGAGAAGTACACAGTATCCTGAGGTTAATTTCTGCCGTAAAATAATTAGCTAGGGTATCCTTCTAACCTGGCCTCAAAATTAAATCAGAAGAGTAAGTCATGTCTTGAAGACCTTGTCTGTCACTGATGCAGAACATTACTTGGCTCTCTTTTATTCAGTTATCCTAATTCCCATTAGCTATAGTGTATGTAGCTTGGAGGGACAGGAGATTGAAAAGGAACGAGGGAGGTGGGGAGGCAAACTGTCAGAGTTCCATCAGTGCTACATAGGACACTTTGAAGCCCTAATTCAAGCAAACCAACTCTGAAAGGCAGTTATCCCAAAACTGCATACTACTGCAGAATGGTACTAAGGAATTAATTTTTGTTGGATATGGAAATATTATTACGGTTATGTTTTAGTTTTATCTATTAAAAGCACCCTGCAGTATTCAGAAATAAGGTGATACATCTGGGGTGTACTTTGAGTGCTTCTAAGCACAGAGGATCAAGGAGAAGTTAAAGAATTAAGAAGACTGGGGATGTGAATTGGTGGAGCTGGTGATGGGTGGTGGTGGCTTATTAAACTATTATCTACTTTTGCACATCCATAACATTCTTACACACAGAAAATAATAATAAAACCAGCTGTCAGCTCTAAGCCACACTCAACCCCTGCCAAGGTAAACAAGCCTAGGAAGGTCTGAATTTCAGCATACTTATCCTGAATCTCTGTCCATCAGAGAAACAGATGTGGTTGTAGACAGGGTCTTTGACATCATTCAGCAACCATGATCCACCAGGACTCAGAGTATCTCTAGCACCTCAGGTTGTCAGCTGTACCATAAGTCTCTGGGAATTTGAATATTTTCATTAACCTGCAAAGTGACTAAAAGTCACAGGATAACTGCATCTACTAGGATCTCTAAGATCTCAGCCATTACAGGTTCAAAACACAGGACAGCAGGGGAGCTGAGGCCACTGGCACCCTCCTTATGAAACTGACTTTAGAGAAAGTGCAAAACGCCCTGCAAATTTTCATTGCACTGATGCTGGGCTACACAAGAGATGCCTGCATGCTGGAGTAGGTTTCAGTTTAGCAAATTATTCACTTGTTTGCTAAGAATAGAAACCACAGCTGCTTAGGCATATTGGAGGCAATGCTCATTTCTTTGAAGAGTATTTTCTTCCTTCACAAGAACACAAGACGCCAATAAAAACTGGTCTGAATTTTTCAGTGCTTCGCTTGTCAGGTGCAACTGAACCCATGTAAGGGGATGAGAGCTACTGTTGGCAAGACACATGGCAATATGGATATCTTCCTTTTGTTTCTGGGAGAGAATACAGATGTGTTATTTGCTTTTCTAGCTGCTGTGTCCAAACATCTGACAAGAAGCTGGAAGGAAGTGTTACCTCTGGCTTATGCTGAAGAAGGATTACAGTCCAGTATGGCAGGGAAGGCATGGTGACAGGAATGTGAAGCCACTGGTCATGTTGTGTCCACACCCCAGGAAGGAGAAAGATGGATGGATGCATGTGGGAGCTTTCCCTACTTTCTCCTTTTCATTCACTCTTGACTCTACACCTCTTGATGATGGGTGGCTCCATCTATACTAAGTGTGGGTCTAACCTGTTTCATTAACCTGTTCAGGAAACACTCTCACAAACACACCACCCAGGAATGTATCACCTCACTGATTCTAAATATCAAGTTGATGATAGTGAAGATTATCCATCCCTACAGGCTGGGTACATCTATGTCTGGTGTGGCAGTATGGGTTTTGGTGTCAATCTGAAGTACATTAGCAGATAAAATTATTATTTAAAAATTGCTGGTGGCTGAGTAAAGTAGATTGTCCTCTGTAGTTGTGGGTGGACCTTGGCTGCTCAGTTGAGGGCCTGAGTGGAACAGAATCAACAGCTTCCCCAAGCAAGAGGGAATTCTCTGGCAATGAACCCCCAAACTTTGTATGCACCATTAAGACCCCTAGGTCTTCATCTGACTAACTACACTGCAGATTTTCCATTTCTCAACATTTCCACACTAACTTGTACTGATACTGTGCTTTGTACTAAGCCATATGTAGTTATATACTAAATGTACTTTAAATGTTAAATAAATAGATGATAAACATACAATAAATCACATAGATTTGAAAGTTTGGTTTTCCTAGAAAACATACAGGTATACACTTCTTTGAAAACTACATGGCTTTTTAAAAATAAAGTTGTGATTGCCAGGCATGATGGCACACACCTTTAACTCTAGCCCTCAGGAGTCAGTGGATTTCAAAGTAAGCCAGGGCTACATAGTGAGACTTTGTCTCATAAAAGGCCCAGGGATTTTTTTCTTAAGCCACTTTTTAATGATTAAAATGATCCAACACCACAAAATGGGTAAGCTATAGGGAAGAGGAACATTTTGGTTTATGGATCATATTCAAGCTCCAGAGCCCACATGTAGTGATGGCATTTTTTTGTTGGCCGAGGTTCAAAACCATGTACAGCAGCATATAGAAAAGAACAAGAGGCCTGGCTGTTGTGACTTTTATCTCAGACTCTTACTGAGATACCTGTTAACCCATCACTTCACTAGTAATGGGAATAGACAAGTCTATTCACGAGGACAGAGCTGGTAGTCAATAATAATATCAGTTACCTATTAGAATTCACATCCCTTACAGTTTCACAATGGAAAATACATTGCAACACACATTTTGGAAGAGAAAAGCTGAATAGAAAACACAAAAGTGTGTTTCTCCCTCTAAATATTTGGAGGTTATGCTCTATGTATCCTGCTGCTGCTGCTGCTCTGGCTAACTTTCATACTTAAGGGGACAGCCAATGATTCATTGCTTCAAAAGCTTGCCTTCCCTACTTGACCACTTCACAATCTTCAAATGAAAAGTATGCACTTTACTGTGGTATATTCCAGCATTTGCTTTTGTGTGAAGGACTGAGCTCTGAAACACAGCATAATATACTGCCCACAGTGCAGCCTCTGAGGGAGTCCTATTATCCCAACAACATATCCTCCTCTCCAGCCCTCCTTCATGGACAATTGTGAATTTAGTTTATTTTTAGGTAATAAATGTTTTGCTTTTAAAAGAAAACATCAGCCTTCAAATCAAGAAAGATAAATATGACTATGGATATAACCTCCATTCTTATATATTAAAACTATGTGTCTCAGTTTCTTCTGCAAAATAAACATCATTGAAATTTATTTTTTGAGGTTTATTGGTAGTATAAAAGCAAAATTACCGAAACCCAAAATGTAGGGTAGATGGTTACAAAACATTGGAACTGCATGATTGATTATAATGCCTGCCCAAAAGGGGTGTGACAGAAAGGGCTGACCTAAGTATTTTTGGAGTGTATAAGATAAGAGTAAAGGACCTGTACATAATCATCATGCACTGAATGACGGTTCTCCCTGCAGTTGTGTGAGCTATCATTTTAACCTCAATGTATGTATACTGGGACTGAACAATTAAGATTTACAGATAAGCAATGACAGGAAAAAGAATGACTTAGGTAGTAACGGAATAAAATCAGAGACATAAGTGTGAACTGATGTCTAGATACACACATACACACCATATATACATATATATGTATCAGATTAGATGTATACACATGGATGGGTCGGTATGGAAATGGTTACAAACATGTGGAGACACAGGAATTAGATTAGATACAGATACTTCCTGCCTTTCGCTATCAGTTGAGAAAGCTTAGAAACAAGAGACTCTAGTAATATCAGTATTTGTGGGACCCAAACCTTGGTGTCTAGTAAAAGGAGTTAGGGAACCCTAAAAAAAGTGATGGATGCCAAGATTAAAGCAAAACTCACAAACTGAGTCTGGAGCATGTTTTGGTTCCAAGAAGTAAGACATAATAAAACAAACAAAAACGGAGCCTAAAAAGAGAAAGGGAAGGCAGGGAGGGAGGAAAGGAGGGAAGGAAGAGGGAGGGAGGAGGGAAACCACATAGTGATAAGTGTATAACAAAGGGGCAGATCCTACAAAACTCATAATGGCTGAAATAAATTGAGTCCCAATAGTGATATTAGGTTAAAACTCAAAGTTTAAAGGAAATATATAACACACGTGTGTATCAATCCCTATATTTAAGCCAGCATACATAAATGATGCCCTGAACTCTTAAATAAATGTTGGAAAATGGAACAAATTTTCAAATCTGAAAAGTTACAACAGCTGATACAGACTCAAGCACAACTGCTCCTCTTTTAGTGCGGCACTGTGCCAATGCTTGCCTCCCAGAATACAGTCTAGAAAGAGGGTAGAACTTTTCAGGGGGAACCCTGGCAGTCTACCTCCATCTGAGATCAACACCAGCAGTGAGAAGCCTTGTTGTCTGCATCTGTACTGTGATACGGCACAATGAACATGGTGCCCTGCCAAGACCTACTTCCTTCCACTGACAGCACCACACTAATCAGAAGGATAACACCAGACAGGGCCCATCTGAGGAATGTTCTGCAGAGCACAGGTCCAGTATTCCTTAAACTGCCAAGGCCATCAAGAGCAAAATCTCAGAAACTGCCACATCAGGGGAACACAAAGAGCTCTGATAACTCAATATCATGTGGTGTCTCAGTTCAGATTTGGGGGCAGGAAAAGATCATCACATAAAAACTAATAATAATCGCCGGGCGGTGGTGGCGCACGCCTTTAATCTCAGCACTTGGGAGGCAGAGCCAGGTGGATCTCGGTGAGTTCAAGGCCAGCCTGGGCTACCAAGTGAGTTCCAGGAAAGGCGCAAAGCTACACAGAGAAACCCTGTCTCGAAAAAACCAAAACAAAACAAAACAAAAAAACCAACTAATAATATGAGGCTACTTTATGAATATCATCTAACAATATTAATGTTGCTTCAGTAGTTATAAAAACTGTTCCCTACAAAGTAAAATTTAACAACAGCAATGTATAGTGAATACAGTAAATGTAAGAACCTCATGTTTCCATAAATCTGAACCTGTTCTAAAACACATATTTTATTCAAAGATGCAGTCACATTTTCCAGTGTGAGCTCTACTGTCTATAGCGTTCTGTGGTGTCCTGGAGTCCAGGTCTGTTCACACACCATAGGCTGGCCCAGCAGATGATTATGGTCTCACAGATCTTGAAGTCCAAGGTTAAAGTGAGCTTGGCAGGCTTAGTTTCTTCTGAGGCCTCTCTCCCCTTCGCTTGTAGATAATCTCTCCTTCTGTCTTCACATGGTCCTCCCTTGAACTTGCCTATGTCCCATTCTCCCCTTTTGTTAAGAGTAGCCATCTGGTTGGATTTGCACCCACCCTGAAGACACCATTTTCAGTCAGTTTCCCTTCATAGACACTATTTCCCTCCACATTCTGTGGTCATTAGAGTTTGAGCTTTGGTGTATGTATTTTGAGGGACACAACTCAACCCATTAGATTATGGGTTATTACAAAGATCAATGAGTTGCTTTAAATGAAATGGTCAGCAGAGATTGGCAGAACAAGTGTTTGTGTTGGGCAGCTTTGCATTACTGTAACAAATACTCAGTCATCTTAAAGAGAGGAGAGTTTTATCTGGGCTCTCACTTCTGAAAGTTTCAGTCAGTCCATTGATGACTTCTTACTCTAGGGCCTTCAACAAGACATTAAAGTAGAGTAGGAGCAGCTGATGGGGAAACTACTCATCTCATGGTGGTCAGGAAGTGAGGTGTGGGGAACAGATGTCCTCCTATCCCCTTCAAGGGCATATCCTAGGGACCTAACTTCCTCTCAGCAGGCCTCACCTTCAAAAGGTTCTACCATCTCCTCGTGGCACCACAGTAGGGAAGCCTTAACACATGGGCCTGTTGTGAATACTTTTCAAAGCAAGTGCTTAATACGTGGTAGCTGGCATTCACCTCTTGAGAAGCCTGCAATTTTTTTTCCAGAGGCAGCTTCTGCCCTCTCACATTTCCTCACTGGGATAAGGGGGAAGAAATGAGGACCCAAGGGAAGAGCAGAAGCATCCGTAGCCCCTCTGAAACTGGAAGCTGATGGCATGAGGCTGTTACACCAAGCCATGACACAGCCATGAAGTCTCCTTTTGCTTTGTACCTAGCTTAGTTTCTCTAAACTGCCGATTTCTGAGTCAGAAATGCCCAAGTATGAATTTGTCTGAATTTCCCCATCCATGCACTGCCAATCTCTCAAAGCCTTTAAAAAACCAATAATAACATACATTTCTAGATGTACACACACACACACACACACACACACACACACACACATATATATATATATATATACACACACACACACACACGACCTAATTTTCTTCTCAAAACAGCCATATGACAAGAATATAAATAACACTGCCTCATTTTACACAATGGAAAAGGCTACTTACTTATAGCCAAGGAGCAAAACCATAAATCTGAATCTTCAGAATTTTTCTTATGGAACTTGATTCCCCCCCATCAAATTAGAATATAACATTAAATGAACAAAAAGACTGTCTTATCCTAGAGGTGGATTTTAAATTTGAGAGAAGAGAAACAACACGGAGAGATTCACCCTTGATGACTGGCTGGCTGCTGCAAGTCTGAGAGCAAAGCTTAGATGCTATTGTGGACAAAAACAAGTGTTCGTTGTTTGGGATGCTTGAGTGTACTCAGTAGGTTACAGGTCTCATGTCCTAAGGAGCTGGTTCCCAGAGAGATGGAGCCCTCATGTTCACTTCAGGGTCAAGGCTGGAACTCCTAGAGAAGACACGCATGAGTCAGAAGTAGCTGTGGTCTCCAAAAGGGGAGCCTCAGACTGTTTAATCTCTGTTTGGGTTAAGTCGGACATTGTAGTCATTCACTTGGAATTGCTGTGATGATTGCCAAGATGAACTTGAGAGAGACTTTTATTCTGGTTCATGGTTTTAGGCATTTAGACTATCCTGTGGGGCATGGTATGGCAGAGTTCCTGGTGGTGAAAGTATGTGGTGGCAGCCATTCACCTTGAGGAAGACTAAGCAACAGAATGAAACAGTACTCAGGTACAAGTTATGAACTGCAGAGGCCAATCTCTAGTGACCTACTTACACCATCTAGGCCTTGCCACCTGAACCCGTAACATGAGGTCACCAGCTTGGGACCAATGAGTCAAACACAAGTTTGTGGAGCAGGCATTCTATACAGGTAGAAATCATAACAACTTCAGATCTGTCTGCCTTCCTGAAGAGAGAGCAGAGCCTCTCTGAAGTATGTCAGGCTCATCAAGAGCCTCCACACCTTCATGCTACACACTCTAGTATGAAGAAAAGTCATCTAAGCATGGCAAAACACAGGGCCAAGGAAAAAGAGAAAAAAAGGACAGAAACTAGTCCATGGAGCAGCAGCAGCAGCAGCAGCAGCAGCAGCCTTTAGGTCTGTGTGACTGCAGGTAAGAGGTTAACACAGTAGTGAAGTTTCACCCAATGACATACTTTTTCACATTGTATTCCACTGATACAAGGCTTTATATATTTGATTGTGAGGGGAAAAGAAGACAGAGAGAGACAAAGATAAATTTTGTATTATAATTTTTAAGAGTATAATTACATAATTTCCCCATTTTCTTTCCATCAATCAACCCTGACTATATAACCTCCATGCTCTCTACCAGTAGTAGCCCCTTATTCTCAGAATGGACCCTTGCTATCACACACACACACACACACACACACACACACACACACACACACACACTCCTAAATGTATAAATACAACCTGCTCAGTCTGTATAATGTTACTTTTATATATACAATCTCAGGGCTAAGCACTTGGTATTGGATAACCAATTAGTACAGGAGTGTTTTATAGATGTATCCACTGGGACTGGGTTCTACAACTTTGCACTTTAATTTGTTATGGTTTTCTGTAATGGTCTCATCTGTGGCAAAGAGAAATTTACTTGATGAGCTGTGAGAACTACACTTATCTTTGAGTATGAGGATATATATTTAGAATGTAGTTAAGGGTTATGCTGGTTTCATAAGTGGCAACTCTAAGTTCTCCAAGATCCATGACTTCACTCACCTTGGGCAGTTGGCCAGGGTTCCAGTACCAGGCATGGTTTCCCTCTTGTTGAGTGGGTCTTAGGTCCAATTAGAGAGCTGTTGGTTATCACCAAGCTATGCATGCCACCACCGCACCTTTGGGGTTATCATGCCATGCTAGTATTGTGTTTCATGACACCACGGCTGGGTAGGGACTATCAGTTGCTTTCCTCTTTTGGAAGCCTGCATGATAACTTCTAATATCCTAAAAGTTAATCATCAGAGAGGAGTCTTTCAGGTCAGATCCAGCTCATGTCTTCTGGGTCTTGTGTGGGAGTTGGGTGTACCAGCGTTTCATGTTTTTAAACATACACACATGAAACCATCTTCCTGATGGTTTGTTACATTAATTTGTACTAAGTGATCTACCTTTTGATTAGTTTTGGTTTAAAGTCTGCTTTGTCAGATGTTAAAATAAATATGCCTGCCTTTTTTTTTTCCTTAGTACCATTTTCTTTGAGTGCCCTTTTCTACCCCTTTTCTCTAAGGTGAGTCTAAGTTATACAGAAGAATATTGTACTTCTTTTCTACTAAAAGTTTATCATAATAAACTGTCCCCTAAGTACATACCTTTATGCCCATAGATTAGTATATCTCTCAACCGTCATCAGAGAAGCTTCCTTCTGCAATGGATGAGCATTAATACAGAGATCTAGGACTGGTCAACACGTAGAGAAAAAGAGACTATGGAGTGCTCAGCCCTAACTGTGGCATCTATATCACACCCCTTCTCCCCAAGGCTCAGAGTTCATTGCAGAAGAGAGGATAAAAATATTGTGAGAGCCAGAGACAGTGGATGACTACTGCATCTCAGCATTTGTATGAGGTGAGACACAATAATACCATTGCACAGAACAACTCACAGCAGTTGTGGCTACATGGACCTCCATAGGTTCAAATTAGCCAAAAATCTCAGCATGGATGGGAAACAGGTTCATGAAGTCCTACTTTAGCCGAGGAACTAGTAGCAATGAATGGATGCTGGGAGTTGTACAGACAGTTGTTTTTTTTTTTCCCAAAAATGTGGTCCCAGAGAGGATTCCTATCCTCCAGCAGATGGTTCTGCCCACATGCAAGTACAGGCAGCACTAAGTGGACTCAGTGTGCTTCAAAAGAAAACATGAAGTTGTGGGGGTAGCAAAGTGGTTGGGGGATAGAAAAGGGATTGGAGTGCAGGGAGTGGGGGTTGGAACTTATCAAAAGACACACAGGCATGTACAAAATTCTCACGCAATGAAAAAGTAATTTAAAAAAAAATAAGAGAGCTCTACCTCCACTGCTCCATACAAGGGCAAACGTTGATTGTAGTCTGGCTTCCTCAGACTAAAACAGAAATGTGATCTCCTGTGAGAATATAGAAAGAATCAGGGAAGCAGGGAAACTCATCTCAGCTACCTCCTAGACAGGCAGTCTTGCTTTGCACCCCACTCATAGGCACCATGTAGTAGGAAAATTGCCTGGTCCCTGCTCCAGCAGACAGGTATATATCTTACAGAGGCAATGAGAGACAATATGCTAGGCTCTGGAGCAGGCTTAAGTCAGTCAGACACCCACATCATATCTGACAGATTTCCCTCAAGGAGTGAGTCACTTTACAGAATATGGCACCGTAAAAATATTTAGCACTCCGTGGAAGGGAACAACATTCTAAGTTAACAATAGTCCCAGAATAGTTACAGGTATGCCCATGACTTGGCCAAAACAATAAAAACTTTACAGACTACATTGAATCCTGTATCGTAGCATGGCAGACACCACATGAGATAAGACAGTAGAGGCATTTACTGAGCGCTTGGTCTGTGCCCAGCGCCTGTCTTTGTGCTATGGTGAAGAAGAAGTACATCCTGCCCTTCTGGAACATCTACTTAAGCAAAAGCATGTTTGTCAATTCTTTTGGTTAATGTCTGCATTACCAGTTTCAGATGGCTCAGCCAGTACGTGTCACCATGCAGGAATAAAAGCAGATCTCACCCCTCTGACATCCATACCCTCTCTTCTGTTGTTACTGGTGTTATTGTAGACACTTATTTGCTTGAGTTATGTCTTGATTCTTTTAATTAAGGTAACATCAATTATATGCATTTCAATATGTGTGTATTATTTGTAATAATCAGATCAATACAATTGGCAAAACCATCATCCAAGACATACATCATTTCTTGGTATTGGAAATATCAAAACCCTGTCTACTAGCTACTATGAAATATACATTAATTGTTGTCAACCACAGTTACCTGCTGTAATTGACAAAAAAGCTAGAAGCTGTTTTTATTCTGCTCTACTCTATCATTGTACCTATTAGCCATGCTCTGTTCACCCCCTCCTCCCTGCTTTTCCCACCTCTTGTAAACATCACTCTATTCTGCACTTACGAGGTCAACATTTGAATGCTCATGTTTGAGTAAGAACAGAAAGAATTGCAAGAAGCAGAATAAACCACAATGCCTATTGGGAGAAGTAAATACACAAAGAAAACAGGGAACATATGTGCAGTGATACATTATGGTCATAAGATGTATGTGATACTGTCATTTGCTACAATGTGGATGGAGTTGGAGGACATTTTGTAAAGTGACAGAAAGCAAAATCACTATACTATAGAAATTTTAGGTATAACAAAGTCATGAAGATAAATAGCCAGTAGGGGAGTTGAGTTTCAAATTAGGATGGAAAACACCAAATGCCCAAAGTATAGAGGAAAGGCTCTGATTCAGGCTGAGCCTGTATAAACGCAATGGTAAGCAAAAGACACTAAGTAAAGAACTTCCCTTCTTTTTCCTCTCTCCTCTCTACTACTTTTCTCTACATTTTCTATTCATTTAACTCTTCCTCTCTCTAATACTTATGAAATCTGGGCCTTCATGAATCCTAAGTATATGACTGTAGCACCATTTATTTCATCTGGGATATTTCTAATTATGACTCTGTGTAGACAACGGAGTGCAGTCATCCCTTGGTATCTGTGGGGGCATGAATTCTGGGATCCTCTAAGGTGCCATAATTCTGCTCAAGCCAACTCGGTGTCACTGAATTTGCCCAGAAGGTAGGCACATCTCCTGTGAGCAAAGATCACCTCTATATGGCTTAATACATAATACAATGTCAAAGTATGGAAATGGTTGTTCTACATTACTGTTTAGAGAAAGCTTTGAAGGGTGGAATGTGCATATGTTTGGCACTGACATTGTTAGCTCCAAATACTTTGGTCCCTTGTTGGTTTGACTTTGCGATTGTTGACCCAGAGGGTGTACAGAGCAAACTCCTGACACGTAGGGATCATCACTGTGTTGGGACATAATGGGGGCAAAATCAGCTGCTCTCATTAGAGTCAGGCCCAGCAGTAAATTGTAATGCAGTGTAATAATAACATAGAAAAGCTATTATTTTTCCAGTGCATCCCTATGGCCTCATAAAAACTGAGGAGCAAGCCAAAACATAGGCTGCCCAGGCTCTAGGCTCCACTTGTATTTAATCACCACACTCTTGAATATTCTCTTGGGGCCTGAAATACAACAAAATGTTGACTCAGATTATGAATATACATCATAATAACTCCATGTTAACATTAACAGCATGTAACAAACAGGTCATTAAATAATGTATCAGTTATTATAGTAAGAATTGATGCGCTATTACATAACAAATTGTGGTATTGCTTTCTTGTGATCAAATTAAATCAATTACAAAGAAATGAAAATTGTTTCAATGACATCAGGGATTCAGAGTCAGGTGGGCATCCTAGTTGTGGGACTTTGTCTCTTCCCAGAACAAAGGATCAGAATGTACTAATGCAGTTGTGCAATTGTCTCTGTGATGGGCAGGGCCACTGCGTCTTAGGTTAGAATGAACAGCACCAGTGAGCACATACCAGAAAGTGATGTGTCAGCAGAGTGACTTAATTATCTGATGAAAATAAAGAGACAGAGAAATGGTAAGATAAGTAGTGGGCAGGAGAAGCACGGTTTAACAGTTGTTGGATGTTATGCCCTGTGCCTCCAACAACCACATTACCACTGCCCAGAGAACAGTCACAGTGGCAGTGGGAGACGGTCATAACATCCTGACTCATCACAGAATGACAGCAGGCCCCCATCACGGTCACTCTAAGCAGAGTTCTTCTCTCCCCCGTGGTCACACTATGGAAAGACATAAGCTATTAAATAAACAAAAGAAATGAAAAGGAATCTGTTTACTGAAGTAGTCAGTAATGAAACAACCTATATTCTGAAAAAAAAATGCACTCCACTGAGATTTTTGGTGCCTGTTTAAGCATAGAGACAAGGGCAAATTAGTCTGCCCACTAAATGCTTTTAAAACATTCATTCGAGGTTCCGATTATACTCTAAAGTCATGCGAGGCTCTTAGTTCTACAACTTCCCCTAGATATCCTTCCGTGCAATTAAAATAACAAGTTTTAATTAGCAGAAAAAAATGTATATTTTTTCTTCTAATTTTAATAAATGAAACCTATGTGGAGAGAAGAAAATGGAATTTTTAACAGTCTTTATCTACAATGTTTGGTTACTCCCTGAGTTATTTTTGGTACCACATTTTTTTTAAAAAAAAATGCATAATGCATTTGTCTGTCTCTAGAGTTCATTTTTTTAATTACAGAGAAGAAAGGAATGAATTACCCTCATTTTGCATTCACCCAGCTAGTGCTGGCACACAATGGGATCACACACTTGTCTGTAACCTTAACTCACACAATCCACTTCCCACCAGCATCTTCCTCCTCTTTCACTGTTCAGGGCTTTGAAGATGAACACATTTGAGAGAACGTATTCCCTCCCAGGTCTTAAACCAATATCCACTATTCTTGTATGCTAATGGAACACCATCACAAAAATGTTTCATGTTTTCAGCATCCTTCACTTCACAGGGTTGACTCACAGGGTATGTGGGTCACAGTGACACCAGTGGAAGAGTGTGAGTCAATCCTTAACCTGCCTAGTTTAGTCCTACTGCAGCTGGCTCCCAGGACAGTTTTTCCTGCTTCACAGGGAAGATGGCTCTGTAGCCAATATTTGGTTCTCTGCCGCTCCTCTACTAATCCTAATGATGCCAGTCTTCTGCTGAGGAAATCAGCTGAGGAGCTTGCACAGTCTCAGTTGTTCTTACCGGGAAATAAGGGAAATCTCTTGTTCATTGAGTCCTTGAATGATATGGTAAGTACCTCATTTAGGTTCTTCATCATTTAAAGCAGTGGTTCTTAACCTTCCTAATGCTGTGACCCTTTAATACAGTTCTTCATGTTATGGTGACCACCCCCAGAAAATTATTTTTGCTACTTTATAACTGTAATTTTGCTACTATTATGAATATTAATGTAAATATCTTTGTTTTCTAATGGTCTTAGGTGATCCCTGTGAAAGGGTCCTTCAACCCACAAAGGGGTTGTGACTCACATGTTGAGAGCCATTGATTTAAAGATATTTAAATTAATAATCAAATGCAATTAATGAAACTTGGTTAGATCCTGATGCAAATGTCACCAAGTATAAAAGTTTCAAACAATAACATGTTCTTCCCCCATCCCTATACCTTGAACATATGTTTTGATAAGTAATATATTTTGTTGCTCTAATTTCTTCCATTTTGGCCGTTGGAAAATGACAGATATCAGATGTCAAGTGTTTTTTCTGGTCTTTTTTTTTGGGGGGGGGGTTCGAGACAGGGTTTCTCTGTGTAGCTTTGCGCCTTTCCTGGAACTCACTTGGTAGCCCAGGCTGGCCTCGAACTCACAGAGATCCGCCTGCCTCTGCCTCCCGAGTGCTGGGATTAAAGGCGTGCGCCACCACCGCCCGGCGTCAAGTGTTTTGAAAACATTTTCCCCATGGGAAGCTCGAGACAGTTGGATTTGAAAGTTGACAACATGTAACCTCGGTCTTGTGTCCACCAAGGCTTTCAAAGAGTAGCAGTGTGTGCAGTTTGACAGTGTGTGTGCATTTATACTCCCCACCCCACCCCCAGGCAGTTCTCTCCACTCACACTCTACCAGGTCTAGGTTTTCCTACTACATTTAACTAGAAACTAAACAATAGTGAATTACTGGCATTTTCACTACAAAATGGTTCTGATACCTCCATCTCCTGTGTGTGTGTGTGTGTGTGTGTGTGTGTGTGTGTGTGTGTGTGTGTTCTTTTTCACTCTCACTCCCCTGCCTCACATTCTCTCTGTTGCTTTCTGGGCCCTTCGGTGTTAAATGAAGCTCAAGCTACAAGGCCATGCCCAGCACTCAGGCCCAGCACTCAGGCCCAGCACTCAGGCCCAGCCTATCTCCTTTGCCCTCTCTGGTTTTCCTTCCATCTTCTTTCCCTTTCTCCAGTTGATTCCATCTTTATCTTTTTTTTTCTTTCGTGAGTTCTTGCTCATCATTCTCTTCACCTTTCTGGCCACCAACCTTTTCTCCACACCGTTGCGTCTCACTGGCTTCATCTTTCATTTCAGTGGGACCTTTCAACTTCTTATTTCTAATGCCCACTATGAAAATGGGTTTTCCCCACTATTTGAGCACGTGGGATTCCTCTAAACACAGGATCATATTCTGTACCTTTGTATGTGTCAGCTAGGAGAACTCTAAGTTCTTTCAAGTGGAAAATAGAGATATCACATCATTCGGCAAAGGATTTTGTTTAAGTTTAAAGGAAACAACCTGTGTGATGTACTTCACAGTGTCTGATGGTGTTTGTGAAAGTATTTTTTTTTATCATTTTATTTCTTTTCATTACCTGAGCATGTATTCAAAAGATAAATGTGGAATGGAATAATTTCAGTGAGAAATACAAAGCCTTCATTAATATCTTCTAAACATACCAGCAAAGAAACCATTAAAAAGGTCACACAAACACAAAAGCATACATCTAGTTCAATTTGGATAGCTGGAAGAGCATTTAACAATGATTATTTACAAAATCAGGAAGCATAGAAAAAACAAAAGCTGTACAGTACTCCAGAGCCAGGAATATCAAGGAATCGTTGCTCAAGACCCTTGAAAAGTGAAGGAAAGGACAGTGACAAGGTAGCCGATGGTACATGGCAAGGGCTACCTGGAAGGAACATTGACTGTGGCTGAAGGATCATACCCAGTGTCTGGGAACAACCAAAGCAGTCAATTCTCAAAGCCTTCCGTGTTCCCCAGAGTGGGTACTCTGATTGGGCCAAGTCAGCAGAGAAATTCCCTTCCTAAGATACCAACTAGGGGGCGAACACTTGATTTGGGGATGAGTGTTTACCATGAGCCCATATTTTTAGGGTGGTCTAAGATCCCTATGGTTATGTTACATGGGCTCAAATGTGGTTCCTGCAACTTCAGTGTGTGAGTAAAAGCCTGATGGTCTGTATTTCTTTTCATCTTAGAGTTGATACTCTAAGTCTAAGTCTAAACTAGGTACTCCACTGTGCATTACCCCAATCACACCCTATAAATTCACACACATTTATGACCCGAGTTTACAGCTGTAATTGCCATTATATTTACATATTTATTATAATGACTATGCAGAAAGTGTGCCTTAATTAGATGATGGTATTGTAACTATCAACCCTTAACACTTAATTCACATGGAAGATTAGAAATGAAATATTATATGCCAAATAGTTTCAATTAGCCTCTGTGAAATATCCTGGTCTCTTGGCTGCTATTTGCAATTGAAGCCACTATTTTTATGAGTGATAAATCTCTGAATAAAATATGCATATTTATATATGTATATTTCACAAGATTTAAATTCTCAGTGGATACATAATGCTAATTGTGAAAAACTAATGTTTTCTCTTCAAAGAAACCCAAACTGTGTGTGGTGGTTTACACCTGTAATCCCAGCACTTGAGAATGGAGGCAGGAAGATTGTGAGTTCCAGGCCAGCTTGGACTACTTTCTGTTACTCTGTCTCAAAAATACCTCCCTTCCATGTTAAAACAGAATCTACATTTTCTTCTCTCCAGTCATTATGGGTAGATAATCTAAAAAGGAATTTAAGATCCAGGCCTTTGCTCGGATAGAGCTACTACTTAGCAATTGCAACAAAAATGCTTCATTTTCTTCATAGTTTTTCTTCATTTCCCCACATTATATTCCAATTTGATTTTCCTATTTTATGTTCTATAAAATGACTCAATAAAGTTTTGAGGGGGTTGGCAAGTAAGAAATGCGCCAAATACATGCTTAATATTTTGAAGCTCAGCATCATGCACATTTTCATAAGCCGTGTGGCTTACTTTCTGATAGTTTCAGCCCCAAACTTGCACAGCTCATTTCTTCACAGAAGAATGATTTGCTTATCAAACTCCATCAGAATTGGTGCATTTAGCTTCTATTGCTCTTGTAGTGGATTGAAATTCTCCACAGATTCACTTTTACGGCTTCACAATAATAATAACAATAACAATCTATGAAAACAGCACTCGAACAAGAAAGGCTTTGCAGGAAGCCCTGAAACAGCTTGGTGCAGAATTGGGCAATTCCATGCAGATGCCAGAATCATGAGGCCGACAGATCCCTGTCAGGTTCACCAAAAGGGGAGACAAAGCTCTTGGGAGAAAAGAGACCCTCGTGTATGCAACATTAGACATACCAAGAGCAGATATCATGTGGACCAGCTCTCCACGCTGGCACTAAGCAATATGAAACTTGTCCATCATATTAACCATCAAAAGGAATGCTGAGGCAGCCAGCACCATTGAGGCTGGAAAGTTATTTGAAACTGAAAGCTTTTATGAGAGGGCCAGATGTTCCATGATGAATAATTCCAAACAAAAGAGCCCAAAACATTTCAAGTTGGTACTATGAAATTCTTGATGGGATGTTAGGAGGCAATGAGTCTGAGTCTCTGTAGACAACACTTTACCTGTGACACAGAGCAGGCCCTAATGAGTCTCTGCTAGCAGTTTGCTTTCATCTGGAAGGATGAAATGCTGAAATATTGCAAAGGGCTGAATTATTTCTCAGAAGGTAAAGCTTTTAAAATAAGGCAAATGGAGCCTCCAGGAAAAGGAGAAACCAACCTTCCTTGTAACCACCCAATGAAATGTGCCTCAGATCACTATGACCTTTCTCCTGTTGCGTATTTAGCACACCCGATTCCTTGATGGTGCAAATAGCTAGACGCTTTGAGAGATTTTAGCATTAGGCTATATAATCCTGATTTGGAAGACTTTCTACAAACTTTTTCTAAACAAAAGGGGGGCTGGGGATTAAAGGTTTATATCATCAGTAGATGGATTAAACTAAGATATAAAATACATATTAGAGTGCACTCCACTGATTTTGCTTCAAAAGAAGTCGATTATTTTAGGCTTTCTTGTCAAGGTAGATTGTTTTTTCAGACCTCCAGGATTGTGGATTAGTGGCTTTGATGCAGAAAATACATCATGGGAGGAAAACAGCAACCAGTCCTGCCTGATAAGTACGGGATAGAAAAAGACACAAGTTTCCACTGAAATATTCTCCTACTTCAGTTTTCTATAATATACTTGTAAATAGAAAGATTGGCTGGGATGTGGTAAAAGAAATTCTAGAAGGAAAAAGGCTTATGATACAGCCAGGGTCTGCCTGCCAGGTTGTTTGGTCTATGAACATCTTATTCTGACTAAGGTGAAAGTGACTTGCTTCCCTGAAGCTTTCTTGCCTGGTTGATGATTAATCGTATCCATAGAAATAAGAAGAAAGGAGAACTCTGTTGGCTTGACCCAGATTGCCTACACTCCCATGTTGTTTTGTGGGGCAGGGTTAGACACCTTTAAGATGGGTGGATTTAGTTCAGCTTCTTCATTACAATTTGTCTAAACATTATTTCTCATCCTGACATTGGGTCTCAAAGACTCCATGGCACTACTACAGTGAACGTAACACCAAGGTGACTTCCTATATAAATTACTGGTAGTAATATGTGACCTAAGCATTATCACAGAAAACCTAACTACTGTACCCCTCTACTCTCTGTCTGTATGTTTTCTTCCCTTTGACTTCTAGGTCTTTATAATAAAAAAATTCTAGGTCCAGCATATGAAACAAAACACGACACATCTAAGCATGCTTTGTTTTGTTTAACATCGTGACCTCCAGAATCATTCATCTTTCTGCAAATGACATGATTATGTTCTTTATGGCTGAATGGAAATCCATAGTGAATGTGTGTGTGTGTGTGTGTGTGTGTGTGTGTGTGTGTGTGTGTGTAAAACATTTTCTCTACCATCTGTAATAATGTAAGATACAATAATGGAAGAATATAACTAACATATGTTATATACATATATGGAAATGGAATAGTGAATCTCATTATTTTGTAAATCACTCCATAAAAATATAAAGAAAAATTTTAAATTTACAAGTAAAAAATGGCATATGCAGCCGGGTGGTGGTGGTGCGCACCTTTAATCCCAGCACTCGGGAGGCAGAGGCAGGTAGATCTCTGAGTTTCAGGACAACCTGGCCTACAAAGTGAGTTCCAGGACAGTCAGAGGTGTTACACAGACACACCCTGTCTCAAAAGAAAGAAAGAAAGAAAGAAAGAAAGAAAGAAAGAAAGAAAGAAAGAAAGAAAGAAAGAAAGAAAGAAAATGTCACGTGCACACAAACAGGACCACAAGACACACACAGAAAAGTGGTGGTGGCGGGGAGGAATAAGTCTAAAATGTAAAGGCAATCTTGCAATAGACAAAACATCTGATCTGGAAATTGTGGTTTCTAGGTTATGGAGGAAGTGCTCCTGAATCAAAAGTTCCTGGGTTAGATAGTTCCCTGGGTACTCGTCAGCACTAGTAGAAAGGGAATTCATACTCTGCTTGGTATCTCATGCTTATAATCCCCGTACTTGGCAAGTTGAGGCAGAAGGATTGCATGTTCCAGGATAGCCTGGGCTGCATAGGTTCTGGTATTTGGGGAAAGATCCAGGCATGAGAAGTAATATGACTACATTAATGGGATGTCTGCCTCCAGGCTCTCTGCCTGTCCTTCCTATTTCAGCTCCATGGTTATATATTTTATATTGAGGAGACAAAAGTTATAAGACAATGACAAAGGAGCAGAGATTCTTTATCACACAAGAACACCCCCCCCACACACACACACACACACATACAAATACAGCTTTCCTTCCATCTCATGAGTACAACCACAAGGCAGAGGCACTTTCACTCACTTCAACAGAAGCCATTGACTGCACAGCTCCAGCATGTAGAGGCCCCCTGCCTTGGTCTGGCACATGGAAATATGACAACGATCCTTTGGGTCATACAAAGATACCCTGAATGAATGAAAACCTTGCCAATAAACTGACCAGGCAATGTGCCTCTTTGGATTCTCATACTATGAGGGGTGAAGGACCCACATTAGTTGTTAAGACTGAGGAGAATCAAATGGCTACAGACTGAAAGGAGATGTGGTAAATGGAGGTACTGTGTTAGAAATCATGGGCATATATGTGTATCACCTGCATAAATAATCTTTCAGGACCAGAATGGTGAGGAAGCTTCTAAACAAAACGGGGAGGGGAGGGGGCATAAAGTAAGAATAGCTGTATCTGATTTCTAAAAGATCATTTCCAATTAATTTTGTGCTTTTCCTGTTATCACACAATAATAATGCGAAAACTTAAACAGGACCTTGTAGCTGAAACCCAAAGAAATTGTAGAGTGGATAAAAATAGTTAATACTTAGCCACAGGGCAGTTACATAGCCAGTCATTTGAAAAGGACATTAAACGGGCACCAAATCTCCTCATCAGCACCAAGAGGGACAGATGTGAGCTCCTGCTTCAGTCCTGCCCTGGAGTCCCAAATCCTTCAAGCTTGCAAAGCTCTTTTAAAGCTTGCAAATCAGGTACTAACCCTACTGCGGGAAGAAAACCTCCACTGTTCCTGGGAGAGAGTGCTGAAATTTTCAAAGGTCTGCTTGGCCCCTCCGAGTTAAGAGCACTGGCTGAACCTCCAGATTGCTTATAAAAATGAGACAGGAAGACATCCCTTTTTATTTCAAATAACAGATTAGGATAAAACCATTCTCCAATCTGCAACATTTTCAACATCTTACTCTCAATAGTCACCATGACCTTTTCTTTGTTAAGTTGCACACAGACCATACTCATTAATCATTTCTCTTCAGAAGGGTGAATTCATTATGTTTAAAAGCTGATACAGATTCGTAGCTGTTAGTCATAATTAGTTGCTTAAAAGGGTGTGGGGTGATTAGTACCTCATTAGCACCCCTCTTTTCTGTTAGAATGCTAACAAGCATTTAATACAGCAGAAACAGAACCATTCATGCTCTGTGAAGAGACTGACCCATGCTAGTAAGTTACTTTAATTTTTTTCCACCTTGTCCTTTTGTACATAAATTATTGAGATAGAACCTAAGTCAGTATCTTTACTCTTCATGTAAAACAAAGATATAGAGAAGGGTGCTATATCCTTAGCTCTAATCAACAGAAACTTCTCAGCATCTGCTTCCAGGGCACTTGTGTGTATATTATGGGTAATACAAAAGAATGCTCTCAAAGAGTCTCTGAAAGGGGTGACAGTCTCTCTTGAGAGTATAAGGGGATGTTCACCTGGTGGGATGACAGAAGGCTTCCTCTGCATTTATCAGGGTCAAGTTTGACCAGCCCAACAGACATCTTTCTAAGACTGCCTTGGGAGGGTGAGCTTCCAGCTGTGGATCTGTAATTTGCCACATCACTGTGAACTATGACCTTCATTTTCCTAAGTCTTTAAAAAGTTCATTCATCAGATTCAAACTTTGAGAAAAAATGTGTGTAAAATGGTCCCATGGCAGTGCCCAACAATAAGCGCACTGGCCAGAGAGCAATGAAGAACACAGCTTCATTAGATGCACATAGTCTGCCCTTTAGGCAGGGTACTAAAACCTTGCTTGAGGAATGAGGCTATAGAATCAGCACCAGAAAAGACAGGACCTCAGCCTCTACTTTCTTGTTCCTCATATTCAGAAATTACATTAATCCTGGGGCCCACTGATGAGTGCAGACATTGGTGCAAAGCACACTTGTTGGTGAGGTCCTCAGAACACGGTGCCAAAGATTCAGTAAGATTATATGTGGGAAGGCATTAGTGCATAGCACAAAGTATACACTCAATCAATGTCACCTGATATCTTTGTTGTTATTATTTGTGTGTCTGGTTCAATGGGTGCATTATAAATATCAGATCATTTTTAATGAAAAAAAGATAGAGCCTTCAGCAATTTTAAACTGATCTAAGGAAATGATGATGAAGATTGTTATTAAGGGGTGCCTTATTTACTTTTCTGCTGCTGTGATGAAACACTGATCAAAAACAATTTGAGTAGGAAATGGTTTGTTTTAGCTTATATTCAACAACGCATCATTAGGGGACCCCAGGTCAGGAGGAGCAGGCAAGAACCTGGAGGCAGGAACGGAAGCAGAGACCATGGTAAGGCTGCTTCCTAGCTTATTCAGTGTGCTAAAAAAGCTAAAAAAAAATTTAGGCAATCAGAAACTCATAATGGGCTGGGCACTTGTACAACAATCAACAACCAATAAAATGCCCTACAGGTAAGCATACATGCCAACCTGATGAGGAATTTTCTCAATTGAGATTCCTCTTCCCAGATGACCCTAGCTTGTGTTAAGTTGACAAAATCTAGCCAGGACAAGAAAAATGAGCCTAGAACTTTTTTTTTTTTTTTAACCAAAAAACATGATGTTCAGTAAGAAGATGTTGCAGGATATTTGATTACACTGTGAAGATGTGTCTCTGTTTTACCTCATCTTCCTAAGACACCTTCTAATTGGTTTAATAAAGACCTTAATGGCCAGTAGATAATCAGGAGAGGATAGGCAGGACTTCTGGGCGAGATAGGAACTCTGGAAAGAATCTGAGGCCATAGATTCGCAAGCGAGATACTTAAGTTGTTAAAGTCTTGTGTGATAACAACTTTAAAAAGAAAGAAACTGGAGAAGACAGAAGAGGATGGAAAGAATTCCCTTGTTCATGAGTAGGTAGGATTAATTGTGAATTTGGACATCTTATCAAAATCAATCTACAAATTCCCACAAGCCATATCAAAATTCCCATACAATTCTTTAAAGAAATTGAAAAGATCTTCAATTTCATATTAAAACACACATACACACACAGACATACACTTACACAAAAACAGGATCACTAAAACAATCCTGAATAAGAGAGTTGCCAGAGGTATCACAATCCCAGATTTTAAACTGTATTACAGAGCCATAGTAATAAAAACAGCATGATAAAGGCATGAAAACAGACATGCTGATCAACCAAATCGAGCTGAAGACCCAGACTCAGTTCTACACACCAATGGACAACTGATTTTTGACCAAAAAAAAAATAGCCAAAACTACACTCTGGAAAAAGGAAGAATCTTCCATAAATATTACTGGTCAAATTTGATAGCTGCATGTAGAAGAATGAAAATAGTTCTATATCTATCATCCTGCACAAAACCCAACTCCAAATGTAATAAAGACCTCCACTATAAGACCAGCTACACTTAATATGATAGAAGAGAATGTAAGGAATAAGCTTGAACATACAGACATAAAAAGGGGCTTTCTAAACAGAACACCAACAGTATGGGCATTAAGAACAAGAATTAATAAATGAGACCTCATGAAGCTAAAAATATTCTGTACAGCAAAGGACACAATGATTCAAACTAAGCAGCAGCCTACAGAATGGGAATATATATCTAATAGAGGATATGGAACAAGACCTTATTAATTATATATATGATAGAGGGTATATATCCAGACCATATAAAGAAATAAAAAATTGAACATCAAGGAAACAACCTAATTTTAAAAATGATATACAGAACTAAAAGAAAGTTCTCAAAAGATAAAAAAAATGAATAGCTGAGAAACACTTTAAAATGTTCAAAATCCTTAGCCACCAGGGAAATAAAAATTAAAAGTACTTTGAGATTTCCTCCTATCCTAGTCAGAATGGCCAAGGTCAATTAAATGACAAATGACAGCACATGCTGATGAGGATGCAGGGAAAAGGGAACACTTATTCACTCATGGTGGGATTGAAAACATATACACTATGAAAATCACTGTGGAGTTTCCTCTAATTAGCACAAGATCCAGCCACACCATTCTTAGGCAAATACCTAAAGGACTCTTACTATGAAGATACTTACTCATCCATCTTCATTGTTGCTCTGTTCATAAGATCCAGAAATTGGAAACAGCCTAGATACCCATAAACTGAAGAATTACTAATGAACAGGGGATACATTTACATAGTAGAATATTATTCAGATGTTATAAAAAATGACATGGTGGTACATGCCTTTAATCCCAGCATTCGGGAGGCAGAGGCAGGCATATCTCTTTGAGTTTGAGGCCAGCCTGGTCTACAGAGTGAGTTCCAGGACAGCCAGGGCTACACACAGAACCCTGTCTCCAAATACCAAAAAAGAAAGAAAGAAATTATGAAATTTGTAGGTAAATGAATTGAGCTATAAATGATTATCCTGAGTGAGGTGATACAGACCTATAAAGACGAACATTCCCTGCTTTCTCTTATATGTACATATTAGATTCCAAGATTTAGATATGTGTCTTTCAATCTGAATAACCACAGAGGTTAGATAGGTAATAAGGGGAAAGAAGGGAGAAGGAGATCTTCCAAGAAATGTGAAAAAAAATATAATGTTATAAAGAGATAATGGGAAAACTAGAATAAAAGGATTAAATGGGGAGAGGGGTGGAATGTCAAGGTAAAGGAAAGAACATGGAGAGGGGCAACTAACATTAACACTAACACTAAAGACTTTTTGAAAAGCCTTTTTGAAAAGCCATTTGGAAGCCTTATCATGTCAAAGCTCCCATATGTTTGTGTGTGTGTGTGTGTGTGTGTGTGTGTGTGTGTATGTGTACATGTATACATGTATGTATGTAAGAAACAAGCTTAAATAGAGTCACTATATACTAGAGGAGAGACAATGTCCCAACTAGACTTCTTATGCCATTAAGTAAAACTTCCAGTACCAGGAATGGGTTACAACTCATTGAGTCATTGGCCAAACGGGGGCCATAGGACCACCCTAAACATCACAGGTTATTGACAAGGCTATTGGTAACTCTCCACAATCTAATGGTAAGACTCTATTGTTGAAGACACTGCTTACTCATGTCACAGAACATGGAGAACTCAAACTGGTGTTCCGCTGAAAGCTTCACCCCACTGATTAGCATTCATAATTCTGAAAAGTACTCTATATGCTTCTGGAGACTCCAAGAACTCAAAAGCCTGGTCTGCTTTAATCTGGTTGGAGCTGGTATGGTCTGGTTTAAATTGGTTTGATCTAATCTAATCCAGTTTGGTTGCTTTTGTATTAGTTTAATCCCAGTTTGGTACGTTTGTGTCTGTTGTGTTCTTGTTTGGTCTGGTTTAATCAGGTTGAATGTGTTTGGGTCTGATGCACTTTGGTTGTGTTCAGTATATGCTGATTAGATCTAGCCTAATCTGCTTTGATCTAGTTAATCGGGTTGGACCTGTTTTGGTATGATTTCATCTGGTTGGATATGGTTTGAAAAACTAATGAAGGAAAATGAAAATAATCATCATTGTAGTCATAACATTCTTGTTCTCTAGAGTTTGTTGTTTTGCTTTGCAAGCTTGGTGATCAAAACAGATATAATTGTGCCTTTGTTTGATTTCTGTAAGTGTGAAATCAATTGAAGTTTCTACAAAGTTTCTGCTATGTGATGTAATTTTTGAGCCAAATATCTCTTTATTAAATCCTTCAGGGTTGGCATTATCAATCAAATATCTGTTTTGAAAATTTTATATCTAAAGAAAATTAATTTTCAGACACAAGGAAAAAAGTTTGAGTGAACATATGAAAGCAATAAGGGGTAATACTCCATGGTTTGTTTGAAGTATAGTACTATTCTGAGTACTGTTAACTTGCAAAAACCTTAAAAGGTAAGTACTACTACTCACCATATTTTTTTTACCGATAGGAACCAAGACCTAGAATGGCTGTGATATCCACACAGGCTTTGAAGTTAATTCTTGAGATTACTTGTGGGTAACAACCCTGCATACACTGTGGTCCATAGGAGGAAAAAAATGACTTCTGGTAGAAGGCAGGCCTATAGGTGTGTGTGTGTGTGTGTGTGTGTGTGTGTGTCTGTCTGTCTGTCTGTCTGCGTGTCTGTCTCTGTCTATGTGTCTGCGTGTCTATGTGTGTGTGTACAGGAAAAATTAGGACAACAGCTGGATGTCTTCCAGGAAGCCTGGCCCTTGGGCCACCCTCTGTGACCTCGTGCCTGATCTAGCTGAGAACAACTACAGTGAAACCTAAAACTGCCCCCTAGACTTCAGGATTGTTTACAACCTTCCTTTCTGATCCTGGTGAAAGGACGACATAAATGTATGTTGGAATGAGACCCCACCCCCTCTGCCACCAAGTGAGCTGAAGGTTCTGGCACAGTTGTTTAACAGCTCCTCATGAAGGAGCAGGAGAACAGATGGAGTCAGCACCGGCCACAGTGCTGAGTTATCCTTGTTCTCAGAGCTGTCTGGATAGCATCACCAATGGGAAGAGGCAAGAAACCAAAGCTCACTTACTGACCCCTACATAGTAAGTTACAATTGGATTGGGTAAAGTTGTGCAGGGTAAAACAGAAGGCACAGGCTCACGACAAGGATGGAGAGAGAAACACAGCCATCATGTCTTCTGCCCTCCGTCTATAGTGCCATTCCACATGTCTGCTGTGAGTGATCACTGTGGATCATTTCACGTGAAACAACGAAATCAATACCTTATCTACCTTCCAACTCCATGATAAAGGATAACAAGGAAATCACCAGTCGTGAGTATAGACACATGATAAAGATTTGGTTCTCTAAATTAGCACTGAATATAAGAGAAATGAGACTATGCAAATGCTTCTTTTCACCATTTAAGCAAGTGTGTTTTGCTCCTGGACATCACAGGAAAGCCCTGTGTTGCAACAAATAAAGACATAATAAGGTAAATTCCCTATGTGGGATACTTATTGGCTTTTGACAAATGCGGTTTCTTGATTAGTCAGGAAAGAATGCCCTATCAGATGCCTTTTGTTTGGGGAAGGTGTTCTAGTTGCTCTTATGAAAGCCTGAGTAAAGAATACATTTTGGGGAATAAGATTTGAGAAATGGAAAGAGTCTTGTGCCCTTTAAAGTTCACAGTCTAGATAGGAAGATGATAAACCCTGTAAAAAAAAAAAAAAAAAAGTCATGTTGAGCCGAATGATCCATTGTATCTGACATCTCTGTTAATCTCACTTCAGTTCCGATCAGGGAGATCAGACAAGTGCTTGTGAAGACACAGAAGCTAGCAACTCTGCTTATGCATGCACTCAAAAATCACATACAAATGGGGGAGCTCAGCAGCTGTACCTGTCTCAAGCACCTATTCATGCAGTGCATGGGGAATAAGGTGTGTAAGCAGAGCCCATGTGGACACAGAAAGAGAAGGTGAATGAAGGACCAACATAGAGAAGATAGGGCCGGGCGTTGGTGGCGCACGCCTTTAATCCCAGCACTCGGGAGGCAGAGCCAGGCGGATCTCTGTGAGTTCGAGGCCAGCCTGGGCTACCAAGTGAGCTCCAGGAAAGGTGCAAAGCTACACAGAAAAACCCTGTCTCAAAAAACCAAAAAAAAAAAAAAAAAGAGAAGATAGGAGATCTGGGAACTGTCTTGTGTCATGAATGAAAGGGTGTCATATGTCAACTAAAAATTTTCTCCCCATTGATAATTTCACAATCTCTGAATCCTCACTCTATGCATTTTCATTGGAAAGACATTGGGAGTAAGAAGTTATAGACTCAATAATAGATATGTCACTCAAAGCGGTCCTTAAGTTTTAAATAGTATGTCCACGCCTCCACTTTGTCCACTGCTCTGGTTTCATTATTAACCATGTCCTTTTTAAATTTTAAAAAGTATTCCAGTCTGGAACTGGAGAGGTAGCTCAGTCAGTAAAATGCTTGTTATGATTCTATCCCTGTATCCTCACAAAAAGGCCTTCTTAGAAGTTTGCAAAAGTCTATGGAGAAATAAGGACCAGCCACCATCAATTATTACACATCTAGAATGGAGATATAGAGGATGTTGACTGCAGCCATTGCAGGAGATAAAAGGTTCAAGTGCATCTATGTGCAACAGAGCTACAAGGTGATACATGGTTGTACATTATGGAACTGTGAAAGTAGCTGGATGCAGATAGATTAGCCATGTACATCTCCTGACAACCAAATCTTAAGCTGATTGCGAAGAGGAAATGGGAATCACACATATCTATCCAATCAATTTTGTGCTCACATTTACTTGATATTTCTATTTAAAATAAGCACACATAATGTGTGATGAAAATGTAAAAGATTACAATAAAAATATTATGCTGGTCTTGAGAGGGTGTGTGTTTTAGGAATAAAGGTTAAAAAAAGTGAGTAAAATGTGACCTGGAGTGTGGGAGTGGGTAGGTGATAAAAGATAAAAGTAGTGGGTCACATTTTTATTAAGCCTATGCATCACTAAATGACTTTGTAGTCTTGAGTTAAAAAGTCATGCTAAATCCAAAGCATTTTATGCATGGGTATTTCTTTGCTACCACCTGTCCCCCAATAAATGAAAAGGAATAATTACAATTTTACCTATTGCCTACAGTCAGAATGTTTGGAATTTTTCCAGTTCATCATTAAAATCAAAGTTGACCTAGAATTTTATACTAGGAGACATGCTTTGATGTAGTTTCTAATGGAATTCTTTCTCACCTATGTAAACTTAATGAACTTTCCATACAGAACTGGAAGAAAAATTATTGACTAAATGCTAAAAGAAACTAGTCTATGGGTGTTCAAAGATAAGAAACAGCAAGACCAAATCAGGAAAAAGTCAAACCTCCAGTCAGATCTACCAGTAAAAATAGGATTGTTCGTGTCTGTAGTCAGTGATTGCTCAATAAATGGATGCCAGTATCATATGGCTTCACTGAAGAATTCTGAGGTAATTCAAAGAGAATTGACACCAAACCCAAACCCATTATATGAAGCCAGCCTTATCCAATTCCCAAAGCTAACCAAAGATCACCTAAGAAGAGAAAATGACAAATATCCCTAAGGAATATCAATGCAAAAATCTTCACACATTAAAATGATTATACAGCGTAACAGAGTAAGATTTGACCCTGAAAAGAGTGTGTGTGTGTGTGTGTGTGTGTGTGTGTGTGTGTGTGTGTGTGTAAATCAATCAGTTAATACACCCAATGAACATAACTGAGAGCAAAAGTCACATGGCCATCTCAGTTGATACAGAAAAAGCATTAGGTATATTATTAGGTGTATTCAACAACTTTATATGATAAAAACAATGCTTAGGAGGTAATTAAGAAAATAATCCCTTAGTGTAGTATCAAAAAATTATTAAATAGATGTAACCAAGTAGACATGGACTCATACACTGAGAGCTATAAACAATGCTAAAAATTAAAGAGGAACATAAATAAATGGAAAACAGCTTGTGACATTGGAGAGTTAGTACTCTAAAAATGGCCGCAGTATCCAAAATGAATGAAATTTTGCCTAATGAAATTCATATCCAAATCCTTGTAGTTTATTTTGCATTTTTTTAAATCCTAAAATTTAAGTGAATC
>CABHPP010146550.1:1346-25550 GCA_902168425.1 Peromyscus attwateri | reverse complement strand
GGAAGCTCAATCGGTAGAGTACTTGCTGCACAGGAATAAGATCCTAAGTTTGATCTCCAGCACCCACGAAAGAAAAGCCAGGCAAATGCCTGAAATCCCAGCACGGGCAAGGTGGAGACAGGTTCTACCTGGACTCTACCAACCTAGCCAAACCAGTGAGTTCCACCTTCACTGTGGAGAGTGACTGAGGAAGGCTCCTAACGTTAGCCTCTAGCCTCCACACATACACTTCATCTGGCCACAGCAATACAAGGTCTCCTTTGCCCTCACAAACTCACTTGGTCTAAGCTGTCTGCATGCCACACAAGGAGCAGGGCACTGTGACAAGCAAGTGTCCTGGGTTCAGATCATTGAACCAGAATGTCAGCCTACTGATTAATGATAAGACACTCTACATTCACAGCACCGTGACCTATACTCCAGCCTGGGAAGTACTCTTCCCACTGACTCAGCTGTTGAAGTTCAGAATCAGTAGACAGCAGGGAGTCAGGTCTGCTAGGAGCAGCATATTTGGAATGTGCTGTTTCCCGAGCTCAAGCAGGTCTTGCCTGTCCCTGGAGTCAAGCAGGTCAGTGCTGGCCCCTTGGTGCTATGGTGACCAGCTTCCCTTGCTGTTATCCTTCTTTCTAATTCTTTTTTTATTTTTCCAGTTTTTGTTTTGGGTTTTTGTTTGTTTTTGTTTTTGAGACACGGTTCCTCTCTGTAGCCCTAGCCGTCCTGGAACTCACTCTGTAGATCAGGCTGATCTGCCTGACTCTGCTTCCCAAGCGCTGGGATTAAAGGTATGCGCCACCACCACAAGGCTCTTTCCCCATATTTTGTATATATGTTCATGTGTTCATGTTGGCATGTGCGTGGGCAGACCTGTGGGTAGGTATGCATGCATGTGTATGTACAAGGGCAGGTGCTGTTAGAACAAGAGAGCAGTGTGTGTGTGTGTGTGTGTGTGTGTGTGTGTGTGTGTGTGTGTGTAGGGAAAGGTATTCAGCAACCCTCTACATTGTTTTTACGACAGCTTTTGAATCTAACATTACTTTAAAATAAAGAATTCAAAAGAAGGGCTGGGGAGAAGGCTCTGCAGCTAAAGCCCTTGTCATGCAAGTGTGAGCCCCGAAACCGACATAAATGCCAGGTAGGCATGAGGACCACCTGCAATTTCGGCCTTGGAAGGCAGAGATATGGAACCCTGCCTCCGAGAATAAGGTGGAAGAGTGATTGAGGGTGATTCCCAACACCTCCTTTGGGCTTCCACGTGCTTGCAGCAAGGAAAACTGTCCTGTTCTACGCATCTCCAATCAACGTATCTCCAGACTCCTCCCCTCCCCGCTACTCCTCCGTCTCCAGCTGTTAAGATGGAGTCTATTAACTCTATTAAACAGATACAAGAAAGAAGAGGGAGAGTGCTCCAGAGCACCATGAGAGTACGATGGCCATGGACCACTGGCCAGGGCGCTGAAGTACTATTTTATGACAAGTCACATGTGGAGGCTCAGGAACATCTAGGAAGGGAGCAAACGGCTCTAAGCTTTGTGGAGACGCGTTTGAAGATGGGGTGTATGCAACACCCACACCATACTGCTGTTTCTTACTTCTAGTTATTGGCCACCCAAGCCTTTATGACGGGGTTATAGATCTAAGGAGAAACTGTAATAGCTAGATGCTTGGCATCAGAGCACACTAGGTTTAGATCTAGCTTCTTTCCTTAGCAGTTACTCTGGCTCAAGATGGCACGGCTGATCTTTCCAAATTCCACTTTATTCTTCTGTGACAGGCACTCAAGAGCTCTACCCAGAGGGTCCCTGGGGTGTTATAGAAGATTTACTAAGTGCTTATTGAATGCAAAGCATTGGAGACAGCTTTGTACTTTAGAAATGAAGATAGCACAATTGCTTTGTGTCCTAAAAAGAAAGAAAGAAAGAAAGAAAGAAAGAAAGAAAGAAAGAAAGAAAGAAAGAAAGAAAGAAAGAAAGAAAGAAAGAAAGAAAGGGAAAAAAAAACCAAACCTGAGACAGGGTTTTACTATGTAGCCCAGTTCCCTGGCAAACCTTCCACCTCAGCCTCCTGAGTGCTGGGATTAGAGACAGGAGCCACCACACCTGGCTCTAAAAGTTTTGTGCCTATTATTTCGTGTGTGTGTGTGTGTGTGTGTGTGTGTGTGTGTGTGTGTGTGTGTGTGATTACTTCTTCCAAGTCCTTTCCATCTTTAAAGGTTGCTAAATGAGGTTTATTTCGGTGTGATAGCTAGTTCATGTTGACCTGAAAGGATGATAAAGTAATTACCCAGTCATGGTTTTTAATTTTAAGAAAATACCTTTCTTATGTGAGACTTCTTTTTCCATCTGGAAAGTTACCAAATATGCCACATATTTGCATAATAATCTCTCCTTTGAATGAAGACCTCAATACATGCCGCACAGGCTTTTGCCTTTGAGCCCATCTTCAATAGAAAAAAAAAAGGTAGACAGAGAAGGGCCAGCGTTATAATGAATACAACTAAATCTTTTAGAAGCGAGTGTTCCTTGGTGACCCTTCATATTATCTCAAAGTCATTGTGTACTAATTGTTTTAAGAAAACTCATTCTCCTGGATTAATATTTCAACTGTTTAAAAATAGATAAACTTTACTGTACATTACCACTTGAATGGAGCAAATGATTTTTAGTGCCTCCGTAGACAATTGGCTTTCAAATTGAATCTTGGTGATTTATTTTTTAAAATAAAGAGAAAATCGTCAGCATTGAACTAGATTAAAATAGACATCTTATTTAGAATTATAAAAGCCATTCCTTTTTCGTGTCACATTCAAAACATGGTTATTATTTTAGAAAGATAGCGGGATGATATTATGGGTTTAACAAGAGGAGCCATGTGGAATAGCTCCTCAATAAAGGATAAAGGCAAAGCAGAAAGGAGAATATCCATTTTACTTTTTGGAACAGACCTAAATGAAAAGTCATTTACACAAAGACAAGTAAATCCCAGTGATGACATTACCAGGCCCCCCATTATGCTTTCATAATAAGCCATAAGAAAAAGACACATACAAAGGAAGTCCTCAGCGAAGCCGGAATCACTTTTGAGAGCAGAGCCACGTGAGGAACAGTCTGGACGTTCACGTCTGCGGTGGAGAAAATGCTTGAGGTTTTCAATTCAAGATGGAGAACAGGGCTTGCATTTCTTGATCTTTCTTTTCAAACTCCACCCATATTGATTAAGCACCTACTGTGTGCCAGATCATCAAAATCAATTATAGTAAGGTTAATATGCAAGACAGCAAACCATAAGACAGAACTTTGGGCAATATCCCAAACGTCAAAAAGAATGTGGGTTGGAGCCTCCAAAGTCCATCCCACATGAGGTTCAGCTAAGAAGATGGTGGCAAAATTGCAGTTTGAGGCCGTATAGAAACTCTAGGCTCTTTTTTTATACATATATATATATTTTTGATTGTGAGCCTAGCCTTCAATGGCTGAACCAGCACTCCAGCCCTCTAGGCTCTTCTTGAACACATAAATGCGGAGGCAGCAGAGCTGGGGAAATAACTCTATCCTAAGCACAGTAAAGCTGAGTTTGCTCACTAGAACCCGTGTAAAATTAAGCCAGACTGGAGGGTGGTATGCACGGAGCATCCCATCACTGAGGCAGAGACAGGCAGATTTCAGGGGCTCACTGGCCAGCCAGGCTAGCTTACTTGGTGAGTCCCAGGCCTAGTGAAAGACCCCGTCTCACCAAGCAAGGCGGAAGGTACTTGAAGAACGGCAGCTGAGGCTGGTCTCTGACCTCCGCATGCGCAGGCACACACATGTGCATCCACACCACTGCCTACACACACACACACACACACACACACACACTCACACACACACAACCAGAGGTCAGCAAGCTTTCTCTCAGGAGTAGAGAATAAACACTTTGTTTTGGCTTTCCGGGTCCTATGGTCTCACAAGTACTCAGTAAAAAGCCGTCACAGGCAATGCAGGAATGGCATGGCTAGGTCGTGGTAAAACTTAAAACAAAACCAAAACAAACAAAAAAAAAAACCAAAAAACCACAGACGACAGATAAACAACAACAAAAACGGACAATGGATCACAGTTTTCCAACTTTCTACCTAAACCTTAGTCATTGTGGCTACATTATGTGAAATGGGAATTTTGAAAAGTCCAACAAACCGCTGCTTAGCCGCGTCTGTTTTTAGCACAGCCGCTCCCCACCCCCCACCCTGCCTGTTCGAGTGCCTTTGCCCACGCCCACGTGAGTGCCAGTATCCCCCCCCCAACCCCCATCAGCCAGTTCACACAGTGAACCCTGAGCTCCCTCCTTCCTTCCTACTCTATTCCTGCACCTCTTTCTCTGGACTGCCAACAAGGTTTCTGCACTTCTCTCCCATCAGGATATGGGTTGATGACTACTCTCAGTCATCCTGGTCAGCAAATAATGTACTGAGCCACAAAGTGCTTTACTCAATGCTTAGTCTATAGTTCATGCTTAGTAAGTACCTGTTGAGTGAGTGAATGAACGATGATTTACTACCTACTTAGAACACTCTCAGCTTGCACATTTGTACTCTTTCACACTGTGTCACTTGAAGGATGGAACAAGAAAAAATAATATACATAAACCCATCATTATCCTTTGTAGTGAGAATTACTAGGATCGGTCAAAGTACACTGAACTCACTAAGTGGTCCAAGCCACCAAAGGCCCCTTTCCCGTGGAATCTGGCACTGCTCACCAGGTTTCTGGATCTCAGCACAAACCACATTGGTACTGCTATCCTTAGCAAAGTGAACTGTCATGTGACCCGTTTCAGTCACCACACAGTCAGGCTTAAGTTCCAGGCAGAGGCAGAAGAAAGCTGATGTGCAACCATCCTGCCCCACCCAACCTGTTCGTTTCCCAGAGGTGTTGGGAGAAGTGAGCAGAACTGGGTGGCTTCATACATCAGATGTTATTTTCTTCTAGTTCTGGAGGTGAGAAGTTCAAAATCAAGGTGTCAGCAGGGCCTTCTCTTTGTGAAGCCTTCTGGGAAGATGCTCTTCCCAACCCTTCTGGGTTCTGGAAGCTAGCTATCCGGGTGGAGGGCTAACAGATGTGTTACCTGTCTCTGTATCAAGTATCTTGTTCCTATTATAAAAGCCGGGGAGATAGCCCATTCAGCAAAGTGCTTGCCTCACAAGCCTGATGTCCTGAGGTCAGTGTCCAGAACCCATATAAAAAGCCAGGTGTGGTGACATGAGCCTGTAATTCCAACAATGGTAAAATGGGAGGCTGAGACAGGCAGAGACCTTGAGGCTTAGAGGCCAGCTAACCTGACCTATGTGGAAAAGATCCAGTCTAGTGAAAGACCCTGTCCCAAACAAAAGGTGTTGGTAACCAAGGTTGCCCTCTGACCTACATATATGCTGTGTGTACATGGGCCCACACATACACAAACACACACACACACACACACACACACACACACACACACACTTTTTTTTTTTTTTTTTACAGAGATATCAGTCCTTAGATTTAGGACACAGTCTCATCCAAGATAATTTCAAGTTTGGTTGATTGTATCTGCAAAGATACTACTTCCAAATAAAGTCACAGGTAGCTGGGTCTAGAATTTCGACATAACTTTCTAGATGATACGTAGTGTAACCCTAGAATGGAAATTATAAATCAGTTCAAATAAAGTCTCCCTCAGCTCAGGTCCCAGAGTGACTGTTGTAGGTCAAATGTGTGGCAGCTGTAAGACAGTACACTTCTCTAGGGTCACCTCATTCCAGGCTCATATTCTTGGCGGAAACAGCAGGTGAATCCCCTGCACCAGGTCTCTTTCCCTCTTGGCTTTTGCTGGCTGCATCCATGGTCCATATAGGTTAAGTGCATCTGCCCTGTGCACCATTTGCTCGTTACCTGTCTCTGTCCCTGGTCATGGGATACACTTCTGTTGCCCATCAATCATTTTCCAAGTGCTGGCTAATGCTATGTGCAAGAAGGATTTTCAGGAAAGTGAGCTCCCAGCAGGCAAGTGTATGTGATCTAATTAGGTGGGCAGGACAGAAAACAGCCCTATCAGTGTTCAATGAACCTATCAGGGGAGAGCTCACTGTAAGATTTAATGAGAAGTCACCTCTGCATGCCTTCCAGTCTATCCCAGACTTGGTGCCTATCACTTTACAGGTGTTCTCTTTGAGCCCCATGGTAGCCAGACCCCAGAAAGGTGGTATTTTATACTCGTTTCCTAGGAAACAAAACAGACTCTAAAGGTTTGAAGGCTAGTCTAGTTGCTACAAAAGACTCCAATCCAGGTCACTCTAACTCTCAAACATGGGGCTCTTCGGGCACTCTTGTATCACACTTTCAAATCAGCTGAGCAGTGGTGGCCCGCTAGGCTGCTAGTCTGCACTCTGAACCCACAAGTTCTAGGCCTCATCCAGCAGTTGATCCTGGCTAGCTGGACCATATGACTGATCACACCAACAGGCTGCAGTAACAAAATAGAACTTCAATTTCACGGTTGCTCCATCACTGTCCGTATCTGTGGGGGGCTAATCCGAAGTACATCTTTCCATTTTTAAGAATTAAAGTCAGACTTGCTCTGATAACTTGCCCGTGGGTCCAAAAGAAGTTGTGTTGAAGAGTTTTCATTTCTTTTTTCAAGTATTAAAACCATTAAGAAGGTCTCCAAAGAGGTTCAGGGTGTAGCCTTGTGGTAGAGGGCTTGCCCAGGGTGTCTGTGCCCTTGGTTCCGACCTCAGCACAGGAAAACAAGAGCCCCAAACCAACCTATTTTGAAGCGCTTCCAACCTTGATTTAACAGTCTTAGAAGATGGTTTTTGCAAACAGACCTGTAAGAAGCCAGTCACAATGGAAGGCTAGCATTTTCCTGTGTAGACATGGCCTGGTTTCTATGCTTGGAGAAGTAGGGAATACCCAGTTGGCATTCAGTAATAACAAATATGAAATCGGCCATTCAAGGGGGAAAAAAAGTGGCAGGAATGTTAAAGTCCGCGTTGACTGGTTTTTACATTTCCCCCTGGGCTGCACTCCCATGCTGTGGTTGGCATGGAGACTGGAAAAGGAAACTTTCCACCAGTCTGTCACTTGCTACTGTTTCCACTTATTTTACTGTGAATCCACTTTTAACAGTTTTCTCAAAGTTAAAAATGAGTTTGATCCCCGTTTGTGTTTCGGTCTCAGGATGCTTCTTGAACTTGAAAACATGGGTACAAAAGGCTTTAAAACTCAGCCAAAGATCTGGGGTTTGAAATACCCAGCTGTTTAACATTCAAATAATTCCCTGGCCCTTTGTTCAGTTTTTTTCCCCCTCTACATTTCGTCTGAATGCTTTGGCATGGGGGAGCCCGCAGTCTGAAAGTAACTGGCCCAGCTCTCCTTACTGTATTGATTAAAGAGGCTGAAAAGGCCCATCTGCCTTTCAGCAGTCTGTGGTTCTAAGGGACATGGGAAAGTCTGAGGTCCCAAGTCCTCCAGGAGTAAGGTGGGCTCCCCTCAAACTCAGAACAATCTTTTGTTGTTGTTGTTTTTTGAGACAGGGTTTCCTCTGTATAACAGTTCTTGCTGTCCTGGAACTCGCTTTATAGACCAGTCAGTCTGGCCTTGAACTCACAGAGATCCACCTGCCTCTGCCTCCCGAGTACCGGGATAATAGGGATGCACCACCACTCCCTGGCCAGAACAAGTCAATTTGATGACCCTTGTAGAAGCAAGTAAGATGGGATTATTGGCACCACAGAGGGACACAGAGAGGGCATAGTTGTCTCTTGTCTCATGGAGTGACTAGACTCCAGCAGATACACTTTAGTTATTGACCTGAACCAAAGACCTAGAGTTTCCTGGGTTGGAGAAGAGAACTGGGAGCGAGCCGCCTTCCCAGGGCCTCAGGCTGGCAGAACATGCTGGGAGTTCTCTTTTTCCCCTTGGCAGCATCCTGTTCTGCCCGAAGCTGGCTGGAAGCTGCCGAGGGGAGGGAACGCACGTGAGGGAAATCAGGGCGGAGAGGGTCAGGAACAGATGTGGGCACCAGGGGAAGTCATTTCAAAAAAGTAAATGAGGCTCCCACAGCTGGAGGGGCAGCTGAGGCCCTCCACTTCGCAAGGGATGGGGAGTTGGGGTGTGCGCGGTGCTTTTCCCCTTTACTACACCTTTGTTTTTTTTTTTTTTTTTTTTTTTTTTTTTTGTGGTGGGTCCTTTCTAAGTTGTGCCACCGCAGGACAGACAGAGACGGTGGCAGTACCTGGCACGCACGGAGCGCTCCTTGTAGACATGCTGAACAAATGTGTACGAATACAGGACAGTTGTGTCCGCCGCGCCCGGCACGTTGTGGGCACCCTCTGCACATCTGTATAGCAAATGATGTGCCTCCGAGAGTGTGGGGGCTGAGCACGTGGAGCTCTGGAAAGCAGGACAGCGAAGGAGGGGGGTTTCTGAGACTACAAAAGCAACAGGAAGGCTGACTAGGGCTGGCGGCGCCCCGCGGGGGGCTCTGCCCGCGTGGCGCCTGTGCGCGTGGGGGCGCGGGGCACGTGCGCGTGTGCGCGTGGGGCGCGGGGTGTGTGTGTGCCCGCGCCGTGCCCCCCGCGTGCTACCGGGCGTGAGTCACCGCGGGGCTCGCCTTTATAACTGCCGCCAGGCTCGCGGCTCGGCAGAGCAGCCCGGCCACGCGTCCCCAACGTCCCCGATCGCGTGCCCCAACCGCCACCGTGTCCCCGGGGCGCCATGGGGGCCCCGCGCTGTGCCCCGCTACTGCTACTCCTGCTGCTGCCGCTGCTGCTCACGCCGCCCGCCGGGGATGCCGCGGTCATCACCGGGGTAAGCTGCCCGCGCACCTGTCGCTCCCGGATCGCCCCGGGGACACCAGGCCCGGGGTGTGTAGGCACCGGGAAGGGTGTGTCCTGTGTGACATTTTCCTGGATCGTCCTTTGGGCCCTTGGGAACGTGTCTTGCTCCCAAGGCAGGGGACAGTAAGGCGCACCGCACCGTGGAATTAAACTGCCTCAGGAGCGCCTTCCCTACCTCTCCCTCCCGCACTCCTTGCCTTTGGTCTGCTGTTCTATTTAGTAGCTCAAAGAAGTTTCTTCCCCAGTGAGAAAGTTCTTTTCCAGGGGCTAGAAACCCTCACCCCAAAGTCTGACCGCCCTTCCTTGAATTGCAAGAGCAAGACATACACCTCAAATTCCACAGCTCCCGGGTGGGCTTACCCTGTGCAGTCCCTTGGGCCGTAGCCATGTGTGAGCTTTGGAAAGCAACTGTGGGCTCTTCTTACTGGGTTCTGGGGCAGCTGCTCTTTTATTTTTATGTTATTTTTAATTTTTACCCCTTCTTCATCGTGAAGTTCTCCTTACATAAATTGTCAAGTCTGATTCCTGATACCTCACTCCCAGGGCTTGGTGATGGAGCAGGCTGTCATTAGACATTGTTTAGACTCACAGAGAGCATCTCCATCACGTTTAGAAATAGCCCGTTTCTTCAACTCTCTGAGTTTTCTTTTTGTCTATCTAAAGAATGAGTTCACAGCACAACATTTCAGAAGTCTGTTTTAATAGCCCAGCAGAACCTTGGCTGTTGGCTGTTGTTTTACTCCTTAAAGGGAAAAAAAAAGTTGCAAGCATATTTTTTCAGTGGGTCTATTTATTTAAATCATTTTTAATATGTAAGAGTACGTTATTGGATTTTAATATAGATGTGTTTGGAACGATGACATACAGGCAATAAAATAACATGTCATTTAAAAGAAGGGTCATCGTGTTGAATAAATGAAGATTGATGTTCTCTGTGTTTCCTAGGGTACAGATTGCATTCTGAAAGCTCTGGGGCTATGATAGCATTAAGTTATGTCCCATAGATATTTGGTTTTATGCCTTGTGGTACTTATTAGAGCAGAGATTCTTAAAACCACTTACATAGCTTCAACCATAGCCAGTTGGTGTGCGTGAACAAAAGTCTCTACAGTGTCTTTGTAACACATGCGAATGGAAACATGATTGGGTGGGTTTTCCCTCCTTCCCCTGCTGGTTCATTCTAAGTGTTTCCTAATCCTCTAAGCCCCAAGGTTCCTGGGCAGTGCAAGTGGGTTTTGTTCCATTCACAGGAGGACACTGTTTGCACGGCTCTGCAATGGGTTAAAAAGAATAAAGAGTACTAGGAAACAGCTGTCTAATTAAAAAGATATAAACTTATGCAATTCTCTGTAAATTTCCAACAACTGAAGCTTTTTGTTATGAAATGAAATTTTATCTCATTTCATGTTTACATGCTGGTGGGATTCGGGGGTGGGGGGAAGTGGTGGTACAGTCATGTGGACTCTTGGTTTTTTGTTGTTGTTGTTAATTCAATGTTATGAAAAGAGTATTGGAAAAATTTTTCTCTAAAGCGACACGGCAGTAAAGTGAAGTTAGGTTCCCCTGGCAGAAACCATCTGGATTCAAATGAAAAAGTCAGTTATTTATCTAGATATAGTGTATACAGGGTGATAAGCATCTAAGTGATTGAATTTTAAAAGATTTTGGTTTGGCTTTTTTTTTTTTAATGGTCTTAGAAAGAGCTGCTGGGGCTTTAGAAGTTAGAGTCTTGTACATCTGTTAAAACACTGGTTGAAACACCCACCTTAAGTTTTTACTACACACACACACCAGCACAGTCTTTGAACTTGATATCTCCATATAGATGTATTAAAACCATATTGCAGAAGATTGTTGAGTAGACCTAACATTTCAGGGCTATGATGGTCATGTTTGCATGATTTCTGGTGTCCAGACAAAAATTAAAAGGTGGGAATGTTTAAACATTCCCTATAACAAAAGAAGAATAAAAGCCACCCAAAGTTAAAGTTGTGGTTTTAAGCCACTACTTATTTTGAACAACAAATGGATTGCTACACATTGCTAAAACAAAGAATCCCTTTTTTGTTGTTGTTGGCTCTAAGAAAGAGCTACAGTTCTTAAGATACATTTTCATGCAAATAAATGTGGGCTTCATTTATCTAGCGCTGCATGGGAAGTCCTCCATGTTGATTCTTCGGCTGTATAGACTTGTAGTTTGTGTATGCGGGGCGTGGGGGGGCGGGGTGTACTTTGAGGAGTTACTGCTGCTGGTTGTATCTGTGCTGTCCTGTGCCTGTCCTCACCTGCTGGACCTTTGAGGCTAGTTTCCCATGTACATGTCTGCTGCTCTGAAGCCAGTCAGTTCCTTTCTGTGTGTCATTCACGTGAAAGACTTGCCGGAAGGGGCAAAAGTCTTGGTCTGTCCCTTCCCACCCTTGGACAGTTCATATTTTGAAAGAGGAAATGGTGAAAATCAGGGTACCCATGCAGGAAGCATCCAGTCTCACAAAGCACAGGGCAAATGTTTGAAAGGGAAAATGAGCACATCTAAATGTTACATCAGTGCCTTTACAGGTCTGCAGCACTTTGTGCCCGATTTAGAGACTATTTCCATCTCTTTTTTAAAACTAGGCCCCCTATATTCAGCAGCTAGTAGTCATAAAATCTTGTGATTTGATTTGTGTAGTTCTGAATGGCCGTGTATAGCACAGAGCTAGCATAGACTCATTCTTCAATTTTAGCCAAAAAACACCAGAAGAAAGCCAAAGTGCTGTTCCCCCTCCTCTTTCCTTCTTAATGCTGGGTTTCATCATACAGGAGCTCTTTCGTCCATGGAAACATTCTAATCAATGTTGATTGTAGGTGTATACAAGCAAATGGAGCTTATGGTTCTGTTTTATTAAAATCACTGCATTAGGATACATGCTGGGTGAGGTGTTCACACACACGTGTATGGGCATGTGTGTGGAAGGCAGACGTTAAGCACAGATGTTGTCCTCAGGTGCTATCCACCTTATTTTTTGAGACATGGTTTCTCACATGGCTTAGAATGCCCTAATTTGGCTAGACTGGTTGGCCACCAAGCCCCGAGGATCGGCCTGCCTCCATCTTCCCAGAGGTGGGATTGCAAGCGTGAGCCACCACGTCTGGCTTTACCTGTGGGCTCTGAGGATTGAACTCGTGTCCTCGTGCTTGGGTGGCAAGTACTTTACTGGCTGGGCGTTTGGATATTTAAAGAGGATTTTCCCTGCTAATTTTAGAGTTCCCCAGCCTGAGCCTTTCCCACTGTCTATATTTATCTGTTGGTTTATTTCGTTGCAGGCTTGCGACAAGGACTCCCAGTGTGGAGGAGGCATGTGCTGCGCCGTCAGTATCTGGGTGAAGAGCATACGGATCTGCACACCTATGGGCCAAGTGGGAGACAGCTGCCACCCCCTGACTCGGAAAGTTAGTGTCTGCGCTGGGACTTCTGGTATACCTGCCTGCTGAGCAAGGCCTATATGATGGAAGACTTGGGTAGTTCGCTTGACATTGGAAGTCAGAGGACAAAACGGGGAGGCGGGGGAGAGCACTGTTTCTCTCTTCTCTCCCCTTCCATCCCAATCACTGTTTCTATACCATTGCTCGCCTGGCATTCAAAATAACCCATCAGCATAATTCCTAACATGTCAATGTACTTAGGTTTAAAACAGGCAAAGTAGATATTTTACTGGAACAGGCTTTGTAAAATCAAAGTAAAGAGTTCTTGAAAAGACTCCATTCTTGACAAGCTGATGGAGGAGTCAGTTAGCTTTGTGGGTTTTGTTTATTGCGTTTTATTTTCAGACAATTGCCAATAACTAACTCACTTACTCTTGTATCTTAAATGTTCTATTTTGGTGGGTTTTGTTTGTTTGTTTTTGAGACAGCTTCTCGTGTAGTCTAGGTTGGCCTTGAGCTTCTGATTCTACTTTCTGCCCCCAAAGTGTGGAGCTTATAGGTGTATAGCACAGTGCCCAGCTAAAGTTTGGTATTCTAGACCTGTGAGATATGATTTTCATAACTTTGGAGATTTGTGACATTTAATTTTCTAGCACCATTGCAGGATAGCTCAATGTCATGCTAACCTAAAGAATTTTGGAAAGGTTATGGACCCTGAAAGGCAAGGCCACAGGCCTTCCGAGGGTCAGACATGGCTTAGAGGCTGTGTTCCTATGAACTGCAGATTCTCCAGCTGGAGGGCCAGTGCATTTCTGTTACATCAGGAGGTAGATAGATGGAAGGTGACCAGACAGTGTGTAGAACTGTGTCACTGTCCTTCACATGGGAAAAAATATCAACACAGTGTAGTGTCAGGCAAGTGGCTGCCCCTTCCTTCTCTGTCTCTTCTTCCTCATTGTGCCCATCAAGCAAATTTGATCCAGAGGCAATGGTCCAGGGTAGGTGGCTTCCTGGAGGAGGACCCTATACTCCTTTACAAAAGGTGTAGCGTAGTTTCAAATCAAATAGAATTCTACTGCTTTCTTTTTTTCCCCATATGTCTTTGGGTTTGAAGCTATGATAGATACAGCCATCTTCCCTGTGATTCCAACTGTCCCAGATAACACTCCATATTTTCACCCACTCAGAGTGAACATAAGGAGATGAACTTTGGTAGTCTGTCGGTGAGGTGCACCTCAGTGTGGGGACCCCAGAGTTTGGTTACTGTGCAGCCTGTCTGAAGGCTGTATTCATGGCCAGCTTTCTTGTGGTTGGGTGCCTTGTGAAATGCTTCCTGTTGCATTTGAGCCATTCTTCCTGTGGTCTGACAGTGCAAGATTTCACTGTCATTTTTTAAACATGACACACACCTTTTATTCCTGGACATTCTGAGATACAGAGGGCGTTACCGTTAGTCACCTGTCTAAACACCAGGCTTCTCAGGAGCAGGTGAGGCTGGCTCCGCTGCTTTGGGCACTGAATCAGGTTTCTTCCTTACTCCTAGTGAGTCTTCTCTTGTGCGCTGAAGCCATTGTCCCTAAGTAGCTTCCTGTTGCCTTATTGCTCTGAGAATCACGTATAGAACATACCTAAAAAAATAAAACGTGGCCTTTTGGTCTTGACAGTATCTCCTCTCATGGGTCGGCTCGATGAGCCATCCAGTCTGTATCCACTGCTGTGTATGTCCCCCTTACCCAGTGTCTCACACCTGTACTGCGCTTCTCGATTTGCCGTGCACTCAGTACAACATTAAGCCCAGGTGAGGTCACACAGACAGCCTGCGAGACTATACACAGCAACCTTTCCATCTTCCTGACACCCCCTTGCCTGTGTGGCCTGGATTACTCCATTCCTCTACCCAAGTGAAATCAGATGTGGTCATCTGAGCATTTTTTCCTGAACTGAAAGCCAAATGGCAGAGATAAGATGCCCACCAGGGTAAGCACTAAAAGTACAGGTTTGTAATTTGTGCCATTTGTGTATCCATGTGTACATGCTTCTTTGTTTGCCTAGGAATGTCTGACATTGCTGTTGGCTGCCTTCCTCACTCGGTGCCCGGCTTTTTACATAAGTGCTGAGGATCTGAACCTGCCTAGCTTGACAAGCAGCACACAGTGAGAGCCTTCTCCCCAGGTCCTTCCATTTGTTTTGTTTTGTTTTTCAAAGACAGCATTAGCAGGGTGACAGTGGCTCATGCCTTTAATCCCAGTACTTGGTAGGCAAAGGCAGGAGGATCTCTGAGTTCCAGGCCAGCCTGGTCCACTAGGACAGCCAAGGCTACACAAAGAAATGCTGTCTTGAAAAACAGAACAAAACAAAAAACTCAAAATCAAACAAACAAACAAACAAAACAAAACAAAGCAAGAAGAAAACATTTAATTAGACTTACAGTTGCAGAGGGTCAGAGTCCATGATTGCAGAGTAAAGGCAGGAACAGCCGAAAGCTCAGAGCTCGAACCACAAGCTGGAGGCAGAGATTGCCCAGTTAACAGTCTTTTGAAACCTCAAGTCCATCCCCAGTGAACATACCTCCAACAAAGTTACATCTCCTAATCCTCCCCAAACAGGAGACCAAGTATTCAGATGTTTGAACCTATGGTGACCGTTCTTATCCAAACCACTACAGACAGCTTCGTGCTGTGGGCCGGTCAACGGAATGTCTGCTTTGCTGGGCAGAAACTTGGCCCATAATTCCGAGCATCAATTCTTGTTTTCTCTACGTTTGAATTTGATGATTTACTGTGTTAGTATTTCTAGTATTTCTTACTCCTCATTGGCATATCTCTGTTTTCTAGTGGGATTTATTCATGTTCTTAATGATGGTATTTACTAAATTCTCTCTCTTCTGGGTATAGGATTCTCTCAAGCATCTTTTGTAGTTCTGGTTTAGTGGCCATGAGTTCCCTTAATCTCTTTTTACCACAGAAGGTACATACTTATCCCTTGTGAAGGACAGCCTTGCTGGGTACAACAATCTTGGTTGGTAGTTATTTTCATTCAGGACCTGAAATACATCATCCCATACCTTCCTGCCATTTAGGGTTCCTTCTGAGAAGTCTGCTGTTGGTCTAATATATTTGCCTCTAAATGTTACTTGACATTTCCTTCTAGCAGATTTTAATATTCTTTTGGTCCTACACTTTTAACAGCCTAGCTATGCTATGTCATGGTGACATACTTCTGTGGTTATGTGTGGTTAAGGTTCTAAATGCCTCTTGTACCTGGATGTCTGTGTCTCTCTCAAAATTTGGGGAGCTTTCTGCTGTTATTTTTCTGAGGAGGTTTTCTATGCCCTCAACCTGTAACTCTTCTTCCTCATGTGTGCCAATGATCTAAATATTTGAGTTTTTTAAGAGTATCCCAAGGTTCTTGCATATTCTCTCTCTCTCTCTCCCTCTCTCTCTCCCTCCCTCCCTCCCTCCCTCTCTCTTTCTCTCTCTCCCTCCCTCCCTCTCTCTCTCTGTCTCTCTCTCTCTCTCTCTCATACACACACACACACACACACACATATATATCTTTTGTTCTTTCTTTCTGACACTAACAGTCCAAATGATGTGTCTTCAAGCTCTGTCTTTTTTTCTTCTGCTTGATCTAATACCACTGAGGCTGCCAAGTAATGTTTCTATCTGACCCGTAGAACATGTTGTTTCCTCCGCGACACCTGTCGGTTCTCCTTCAGGTCCTGTGTTGGCCTTTCTTAATTCACTTAGCTGCCTGTGTTTTTTTCATGAATCTTGTATTTCTGTTGAGAATGGTTCATCTGCTGGGATGGGTATCTTTTGTGACATCATGTGACAGCCTCCTTTAATGGCTTCCTCTTGAAAGTGTGTCTTGGGAGGTCTCAGTCCTGGATTTTGATTGATCGGAGGCATGAATTCTCTCATTCTTAGAGTAATCTCCAAGTCTAACCTTCCGCCAAGGATCTTCCTCACCAGACCCCAATATAGGCAAAAGCTAAAATTAGCAAGAGGCTGGCTGAGTGCTCAAGTGGGCAGGGCAGGGCGGGCCGGGGCTGGGACTTTCTTGCTATTTTTGCTATTTAAAAAGTAAAAGAGTTTTGTTTCCATGATTAACTTGAAGTTCCTGCTTGCTGTAATGCCAGCTCTGAAAGCAAGTGAGACTACCTTCTCACACAGCCCTGTTTGTGCCCCTGCAGTTCGTCTTGATGGCAGGGCAAATAAAGAAACCCATAAGTAACTATGGTTTTATAGTGAAGCCAAGTGGTAAACCGACAGAATTGCTCAAGACAAGATTCATGTCAGGTTCATCTTCCCCCGTGGAGATGTCGCCATGAAATGTATTTCTAGAACTCAATTTTTATGACATTCTATATGCTTTTCTTCTATCCTGGAAAATTTGAAAGGTCATTTTGATGAGCTATTTTCAGGGTCGGTGCTGAAGTTGGTAATCTTGGTGAAGATTAAGTCAATGTAGTCTAGAAAAGTGTAGTTCTTCTAGAATGTTCTCGGCTACGTTGTCCCCAAGATAAGTAAAGAAAAATGTTTCTATAAATATGCCCTGATGAACATTACAGTACAGTTTTTCATTTCTACTCAAGTTCAGTGATGGTTTCTTAGTAATTTGTAAAAACATAGATCCTTTATGGAAAAATTCATTCTCTTACTTCAGATTGGCATAGTCAGTAGCCCCCAAATCTGGCTTTTGAATGAAAAGAGCCATATTTGAGATGAAGCCACAGCCATAGGTGGAGACAGGCAGTTCTGAGGTCAAGTCCCTTCTTTATCTTAAGTACATCCATTGACTTGTAGACTTACAGTTGATGATAGACTATCATTTTAAAAGTTCAGAGGTTTTTATTTTATATTTGATAATTCAAAGTGGAATAAAACAGTGGGACTTGATTGCACATGGCTATAATCTCACCACTTGGGGCCCCGAGGCAGGTGGATCCTAGGTTCAAGGTCAGCCTAGGTTAGGGAGTGAATCCCTAGGGCAGTAGCTGAGGGTTAGAGCTAGTTCCTCATGTAACCAAGGACCTGAGTTCAATCCCAAGCACCGCCAAAAGCAAAATAAACAAGGAAGCAAAGAGCTCAAAACATTGGTTTACCTGGAGAAAGCACATTTTATAGGAAACAATGGTTTTAACTGGTGTCATTTTTAACGCTTTGAGTGACTCATGAAATCATGTCTTTAGAAAACACTATTTTAAAAACACACTATTTTGATTTCTATTAATAGTTGCATTGTGGTTTTCACTAGATTGTGGTCTTCATAATATAAAAAACAAGAGTACTAAACAGGAGGATATTATTCGATTTGATGAATATAATTAATACTTGGATTTTTTTATTTTTTACTGTTTTACTATTTTATTTGTTTTTTATTAATTTAAAGAGCTGTTCTGATCTCATCTTTTAAGTTTTGTTCCACCCCCTGGTTTGCTTGTACTGGAACTAAACACAGAGCCTTGTCCATGCTAGGCAAGTGCTTTCCCACTGAGCCGCACGCCCAGCTCCAGTCCACTTTGTATGTGTGTCTCTAGTATATGTTTGCATAGGGGTGTGTGTGCGCGCGCGCGCATGTGCGCGCATGCTGAGGACAGGGGTCGATGTTGCTGTCTTCCTCATTCAATTTACACCTCATTGTTTGAGACAGGGGCTGTCATTGAACCTGGAGCTCAGGGTTTAGCTGCGCTGGCTGGCAGGTGTTTGTCAGTCATGCAGCTGTCTCCAGCGTTTCAGCGCTGGGGTTACAGATACACACTGTGCCTGGCTTTCGTGTGGATGCTGGGGTGAGAACTCAGGTCCTTACGCAAGCACTTAATTGACTGAGCCATTTCCCCGCCCCCACCCACTTTTATGTACACATTTTAACGAAATTTTCTTCCTTTCCTTTTTCTTTTCTCTCCTTCTCCCTCTCTCTCCATTCCTGTCTCTATTTCTCTTTCGTTTCTCAACGGTCTCTCACTATGTAGAATTTATAACCTCCTTCTTCCTGAGTATTGAGATTATAGTACAGGTGCGCATCACCACACCCAGCTACAATTTTTAAAATTTCACTTTAAAACTTGGCCTGTACATTACCCTTTTCTGAAAGGAAAAAAAAAATACAATTTGAGTCTTGCTAAAAAAAGTTTTTGAAGATGTCAGACTTTATTAGTGATTCCTGTTTGGAAGCCAGGGTATGACGGAAGACTGTCAACATAACTTAAGGATGTGCTCTTGTCAAAGACTGTATGTGTATTTGTTAATGTCGAGCAGTTGTAGTAAGACTAAAAGGTAACTAATGTGACTTAACAGTTGGATGGTTGGAGAGAACTGTGATGTCCTCATTCCTCCTCCTGTGTCCCTCAGGAGTCACTGGTGCAGTGACCTCTTAGAACAGCATCAGAGCTGCGGCTGCAGGCTCGGTTGGCAGTGTCCCGGGACAGAAACATACTGCAGTTTCACTCAGGGCTCTCAGTCTTCACCCTGTACCTAGTTTCTCCAGATGGTGGCATCTTGCAAAACTGGAGGACAATTCAGTAACAGGCAGTCATGCAGTCAGGATAGAAAGCAGTTCCATAACTACAGAGCCATGTTCCTCCTGCCCTCCCACCCTCCCTCCCTTCTTTCCCTGCACGCGCACGTGTGTGTGTGTGTGTGTGTGTGTGTGTGTGTGTGTGTGTGTGTGTGACTGGAGACTGAAGGCAGGACCTCACCCCTTAGGCAAGCACTCTGCCACTGAGCTGTGTACTCAGCCCCACATTTTCTTTTCACTTTGAAATAGGGTCTCATTACGTGGTCCAAGCTGGCCTTGAACTCACCATCCTCCTGCCCCAGTCCCCTATCGGGTTTTACAGGTCTATGCTTCAGTTTTCCCTTTAAAAGCACCACAAGCAGGTTAGAAGCACGCTCTTTCTGTCTTGGTGAGTTAAGAATTTGCTGTAGGCTGTAAGAAGTTGGTCCTCCACGGATGCTAAAGCAAGCTACCAAGTTTGGGACTAGTAGTTAGAATGTGGATCGATGTGAACATTTCTTCACTCCAGGGATACCCGTTTGCTTCGTTTCCTGAGGCTTCTGAACCTAGAAGTGAATGGGCCCAGGGAGAAGCAGGCAAGAGTCTGCCCAATGGATGACTTCAGGACTTCAGGACTCACCGCCGTTTACCACTAGGGACTTCCAAAAGGAGAGGGAGGAAGAAAAGTGCTGGGAGCTTGGACTGCTTGAAAATGATGCTTGGAAGGAGAGATGCAGATTGGGTCTTGGTTTGCATGAGAAAAGGCAGGCACCAGGATGAGGGGCCCTGAAGTGCATAGGGGCGGGTCTGGATTGCTGTTCGAGCAAAGGGCCTTTCCTTCTGGTTCACTGTTGTAGCCTTCAATACCTAGAAGAGGGGCTGGAGACAGTAGGTAGCATATCAACTTGAAACCCGCTCGCTGGATCCTGTGCATAACCCTTTGATGGGATGATTATTTTACACTGGCCTGGGACAAGCACAATGCCTTGAATATTGCTGCTGGCTGCTAGTTATTAGCTTCGGTACCATGTACATTTTGAGCTATCTTACTGTTTACTGAGAGGGCTATCCTGGATATTTAGAAATTTAGTAATATTTCTAGCACCTACACACACACACACACACACACACACACACACACACACACACACACACCAATCCCAGCTGTGACAGATACAACTGGCTGAGTATTGCTGTATGGACAGAATCATCCCTGGTAATTGAGAGCCACTGGTCCATATCGGACGCTAAGGCTTGGCTTGGGGAAGTCTTGCAAAAACTCAGAGTCAGAATGGATTGCAGAGATCACTGGTGGTCACATCCCACACTGCCCAGTTGTCATTGTCTAAGCTGGCCCAGCTATCCCCAGCTGTTGGATGTGTTCTGAGTGGTAGCCACATCCCCCCCCCCCCACCCCTCTGCCTTATCCCAGCAGCCTTGACTCCCCACAGTGGCAGAACCATTCTGAGCACACCATCTGCCCGAGCCCTACCGGCAGGCAGCGTGGTTGTGGCTGTGTATAGATGCCATGTTTAGCCCCTTGGAAATAACCACTCATCCAAAAGGCGAAAGGCACCAGGGGAGCCTAGCCGTGTGCCCTGCTCTGCCTGGTGACCACTCCACGAGTCCTGCCCTCTGTCGCTTCCCTCGCTTCCCTTCGTGTTTATTGACGTCGATCATCTCCCTGACCCATCCAGAGTCATGTTGCAAATGGAAGGCAGGAAAGAAGAAGGGCGAAGAGAAGAAAAAAGAAAAAGGAGGTAAGAAGAGTGAGAGAGAGCAGCCTCACAGAGGGATACACCCAGGACTCCTGGTTTTCACTCTGTACATGAGCATTGGGTCCGCCCTCTCGCCCCCTCAGGTCAACCCAGGAGTAAGGTTGGAATGGTTCTGCCACTGTCTGAAGACAGCCTTTTGCCTTTTTTTTTTTTTTAAATCTATAAAGAAATATATTTTGAAAACATCTGGGTAATTGGTGTGGGGTAGCTTCTTTTGATAGGATAGACCAGAAATACATAGAAGGACAACTAATAAAGCATTTGAGTTGGAAACAGGGTTCACATTCTGTCTCTGTCTCTGTCGTCTCTGTCTCTCTCTCCAGGGTCTTCCCCCAGGCTATTCTCCCATTCATGATTCTCCTTTTCAGCATCCTGAGTGCTGCTGTTACAGGACTGAACCACCCAACCAGACCAGGGTATTAACTGAGCTCCAGACCCTGTACCTATGGGGTCGGGCGGTTTTCCTGTCTCTCCTTGTTCTAGAACTTTGGAAAGCATACATATTGTGAGTGCTAGCTGTCGGTTGACCTGCCTCAATCCAGTGCCACTGGTGGCTTGTACAGGGATTGTGGAGTGGCTTTGGGCGTGAAGCAGGCCTTCCCCTCTGAGTCAGGCTGAGAGCCTCTGGGTGCAGTAGTTCTTTAAATTGATTTCGCTCTAGACATCCTCAGTGATTTAACTTTGGCGGCTGTGTGTGAATGTGTGAATTTCCATATTCCTGACTGGCTATGGATTCATTCTTGTGCATTGGATCCATGTGGTCATGCCTAGGCTTGCCTTTCCATGGAGTTTACATAACAAGACACTTTAAACAAGACCAAAATGGAGGGCTAGAGAGATGGCCCATTCAGTAACATGCTTGCTACAGAAGCATGAAGACCTGGGTTCTAGCCCCCCAAACCTCAGTACAAAAGTCAAGGGCAGCTCTGAGCTTCTGAAATCCCAGGACTGAGGAAGAAAAGGCAAGTGGATCCTGGGGCTCAGTGGCCAGCCAGCCTATTGGAATTGGCCAGCTCCAGTTTTATTAAGAGACCCTGTCTCAAAATGGAAAAGAGATTGAAGAAGGAAGGCATTCAACATCCACCTCAGCCCTCCACATGGACCCTGCATAAATTTCCATGCACACCCACACACATGTGTGTATGCACAGCACACACACACACACACACACACACACACACACACACACACACACATACCACCACCACCACCACCAAAGTGAAAAAATGCAGAAGGCAAAAAGACCTGGTATTTCTGGTCCATCTATAGTCAAACCCTCAGCTCCAGATGCGTGAACTTGGGCTGTTTGCTCATCTCTGCACTTCTGTCTCTCATCTGCAAAACAGGTGTGAGTCTGTATTTGAAATCTTCACATGCTGATGGCAGGGATGGGAAATATGATGTATATGTAAAGACCTCTGTGTATTGCCTATTGTACATTCAGTAACATAGATCCAAGGATCCACAGAAAGGCTTCATTTGTTTTCATTTTTATTTTTGTCAGAGTGATGGGCAGATGGCTCAGTTGGTAAGAGTGCTTGTTCTGCAATCACAAAGACCCTAGATCAAATCCCAGTGTGCACATAAAAAGCCAAGCATGGTGGGTGCTCAGTGCCTGTGACCCCAGCACTGGGGGGAGGGGCGGGTAGAGATGGATGTACCTCAGGACCTGACTGGCCTGCCAGCCTAGTTGAAACAGCAAGCTTATCTTCAGCAAGCATGTTACTGAATTTATATATATATATAGATAGATAGATAGATAGATAGATAGATAGATAGATAGATATAGATAGATGTGTGTGTATATATATGTGTGTGTATATATATGTATATATTATATACTATATATATTGTACTAAATAAATGAACAGGTAAATTGAAAAATCAAACTTTTCTGACTCGGTCCCCTTTTCTCTTTTAGGTTCCATTTTGGGGGCGGAGAATGCATCACACTTGTCCTTGCCTGCCAGGCTTGGCGTGTTTACGGACTTCTTTCAACCGGTTTATTTGTTTGGCCCGGAAGTGATCACTTTGAAGTAGGAACTTGAAGTGTGAACCTCCGCTGCACAATGTCTGTCAAGTCTCACCTGTGATTGTGTCACACAAAGAATACGCCAGAAAGAAATGCTCTCGCTTCCTCAACTTTCCAAGTAACATTTTGAAGTGACTTTTTTTTTTCTTTTTGAAGGAGAGTTGATTTTTGGATAGACTTATAAAGGGCAAAGCATTCTGGAATGGCTTCTCATTTCCCTGTTTATGTTTTGGCTTGACATTTTTTGAATGCCAATAACAACCACTTTCACAAATAGGAGAATAAGAAACTTTTTTTGTGTGTCCTTTGCAAACCGTCTGCCCACCCTGCCCAGTGCACAGACACTCCCTCCCTCCCTCTTCAAAGACTCCCGTGGCCCTCACTTTAGCCTAGTATTTTGAAGTGGGGTCTCTCCAACCCTAGCCTACTGGCAGAGCCACTGCAGAGGAGGCTCAAACAGCTAGCTCTAGACTTATTTGGTGGCAAGAAGATGCATTTGAACCAGACACTCTAGACAGCTCACTGGGAGTGGAAATTGGGAGTGCTTCTGGAACTTTCCTGTACCCACCTAGCCTGGCGGCTTTCAGCTGTACTGTTTAACTGGTGGTAGGACAAAGTTAATGGACACTGAAGGAATGCGGTCCATTTTTCTAGATTTGTTTGAGTGAAAGGCGTTTTCTCCCTAATGGAATATTACATTTCTTTTTTCATTTTTTTACTTGAAGCTCTTTTTTATTTTTAATCTTCTTGTTGGAGACATTCTAAAGAATGCCACTTAAGGAGGAAGCATTGATTTTCATCTGGTATGACAGGAGTCATCATTTAAAAATCGGTGTTAAGTTATAATTTAAACTTTCATTTGTAACCCAAAGGTCTATTGTAATGGATTTCCTGATATCTTGCCGTTTGTACTGGTATCAATATTTCTATGTAAAAAATTCTGTATCAGAATAATGACAATACTGTATATCCTTTGATTTATTTTGATATTATATCCTTATTTTTGTCACGGTTGTCAACAGTTTTTATTACAAGCAGATTTCTATATAGCCCTTGTCCTAAAGTGGGCAGACACCCCAGAGCTGGTGAACTCACCCTAACACTGTGTGGATTTTCATTTCATTCAGGAGAGTTGTGTTTGTGTGAATTTCAAGGCAGCACAAAAATGAATAAATAAACCATGTATACCCATCAAAAAGGCTTTGGAAAGTGAAGGAAAAAGTGACACCCAGAAGTGACTGTTAGCCAGGCTGGCCCTGCAGGTTTGCCCTGCAAAACCTGATGGAATGGAGTGTGCATGATGCATGGGCTAGGCTCTCACTGCATAGCAGTGCCAATGCGCTCCAGCCTTGAACAACTCCCTAAATGTTGTCAGTCCATACTGCATCACAAATAAACAACATCTGAAACCTTAAGTTTAACTGACTACACATTGGCCCATGCCCACCCACCACCTGTTCCCCCAAAGTAGATAGCGGTTGTCCATTCCGTGGTGATTGGCTCAGCTAGGGCTTACACAGGTACGTTGGATATAATTTATCCCTTAGGCTAACGTGTGGCACAATTGTGTGGGATCTGGGTGCACTAGTCACCATAGCTTCTCAGAGAAGTGTTTTCCATTCACTTTCCACTGAAGGAAACAT
>CABHPP010146549.1:0-19462 GCA_902168425.1 Peromyscus attwateri | reverse complement strand
CTCTTAACTCAAAGTCACCATTTTGGCCAAGCCTACTAGCTAATAAGCGTTTGTGGCCCATGTGTCTCTAGTCTCCAATGCTGGGATAACAGGCATGTACAGCCATGCCCAACTTTTTATGTAGGTGCCGGGGGTTTGAACTCAGGGCCTTGTACTTGCAGAACAAGTACTCATATCCACTGACCTATCTCTCTAGCCCTACTTGCAATACCTTTTTTTTTTTTTTTTTCAAGACAGGGTTTCTCTGTGTAGCTTTGCGCCTTTCCTGGAACTCACTCTGTAGCCCAGGCTGGCCTCGAACTCGCAGAGATCTGCCTGCCTCTGTCTCCCGAGTGCTGAGATTAAAGGCGTGCGCCACCACCGCCCGGTAATACTTTTTTTTAAAAAAAGATTTTATTTTTAATTCTCTGTCTATGTGGATGTGAGTGTGGGTTGGTGCACATGAGTGCAGTGCCCATGGAGGCCAGAGAGATGCCCTGGAGCTGGAGTTCCAGACAGATGTGAGCTGGGAACTAAGCTTGGGTCCTCTGCAAGAGCAGCAGCATATGTTCTTAACCACTGAGCCCTCTCTCCAGCCCCTACCGTCAATATCCTGGAGTGAAACTGTGCAAAGGCTTGACTTCGCTAACCAGTACAATGAAAACATTACCTTGGAGGTTTAGGGTTGTAGCGTAGTAGTGAGTGCTCGTACATCATGTACAAGCCACTGCAGCCCAAACAAAACATTGAAAACGCTCGTCGGCATAGCTTCCTGTTATTTTCCGTATTGTCGGCTGTACTGGCCATTATGCCCAGCTCCTGCATGCTGTCAAGTGCCCTACCACTGAGCTGTCCCCTCCTCGGCCCCTTTGCTGAAACATATTTTGCATGTGCTTAAAATGTACATTACTTATTAATGCTCCAGTTCCTAGGGAAAGAGATGTAAATATGCATATTGTTCCGGCGGCGGGGGGGGGGGGGGCGGGGGGGGGGGGCTGGGGAGACAGGTTTAGAATCGTGAAAGGCTGGGATTGGAGTCCTGCAGCTACTGCAGGGTCTTCCAGCTGAGAGGAAAGGAAGGCCAGTGTGCCGCAGCCTGGGCAGCACTTCAAGGAGATGGAAGTGGGCACCAGAGAAGGCCTGGGGCAGAATTTCCCAACAGGCATCTTGGAGCTTCTGGTAAATTCTCACTCTAAGGCAGAGGCCAGGTAAGCATAGCTCCTGGGCAGCTTCCATTCTCTTTTTGGTGCCAGGAAGCTGCCATATGAGGAAAGGTGGGTGCTGCCATAATTCAGATGTGTGTGTGTGTGTGTGTGTGTGTGTGCGTGCGCACACGCATGTGTGTGTGTATGTATATGTGTGTGTGCATGTGTGTGTGCGTGTGTATATGTGTGTGTATGTGTGTGTGTGCGTGCACGCGTGTGTGTGTGTATGTGCATGTGTGTGTGCATGTGTGTGTGTGTGCATGTGTGTATATATGTGTGTGTATGTGTGTGTGTGCATGTGTGTGTGTATGTTTGTATGTGTGTGTATATGTGTGTGTGTGCGCGCACGCGTGCACGCGCGTGCACTCATGTTTGTACATGTTCACGCGTGTACACCATGGCCTGTACAGCCTTGGACTTGATCTGACTGGAGTGACCGGGAGTGAAGAAATGGCAGACACACGTCATAAACATAAACAAGCTGGGATCAGGTGAGTCGTGTGCTTGGACGGAGAACACCAGCAGTGTGGATCAGTGGTTTATTCCATACAGCTGGACAAGGCGGTGGGTTAGTGTACCTTGGTAGTGGGGTCATTAGGTATCTTCACCTTGTTTTCTGAGGCAGATTCTCTCAGCCATGTTAGAGCTCACCAATTTGTCTAGACTGTTTAGCCAGAGAGCCTCAGGGATCCCCCTGTCTCTACTTCCCCGATGCGGGGGATTATAGGAGCATACTGCCGCGCTCAGCTTTTCACATGGGGATTGAAGTTGGGTCCTCATGCTTGAGTGGCAAGCAGTTTTACTGACTGATCCGTTTCCTCAGCTCCCATAGTTTCAAAAGTTTCCTCAGGGCCCAGGTTGAAGGCTCGGTTCCCAGGTTCTGGCACTAAAGGGAGACTGAAAACTTTAGGAGGTAGGGTCTCACGGAAGGACGTCAGATTGTGGAAGGACTCCAGTCTCTTCCTGTTTCTCTGGTTTTCCAGACATCATGGGCTGAGATGCTCTACTTGGGCCTGAGCTGCCTCATAAGATGCCTCACCACACACCCAAATCAATACATCCATCTTCTGAATGGAAACATTCCCTCCTGTGTAACAGACTTTCTTGGACGGCTAGCCCCCAAATTATGACACGCAGACTTAATATTAATTATGAATGCTCAGCCTTATCCTATGCTTGTCCCACTAGCTCTTATAACTTATTTTAACCTGTTTCTCTTGATCTACGTTTTGCCTTGGGGCTTTTTACTTTTTCTTTCGTTCTGTATTGTCTTACTTTCCTGCCTCCTCTGCATCTGGCTGGCTGGTGGCTGCCTGGCTGGCTGGCCCCGGGCATCTCCCTCTTTTTCTCTCTCATTCTTTCTCCTCTTCTCCAGCCTAGATTCCTCCTCCTACTTATTCTCTCTGATAGCCAGCCCCACCTATCCCTCCTCTGCCTAGCTACTGGCTGCTGAGCTTTTTACTAGACCAACCAGGTACCTTAGGCAGGCAAGGTAAAACAGCAACACATCTTTACATAATTAAACAAATGTAACCCCTCTTTACATAGCTAGACAAATGCAGCATAAACAAATGTAACATACCTTTACCTAGTTAAAGTAGTATTTCACAATACTCCTGGAGGGAGGAGGGGGGGCTCTAAAGGCTTAGAAAGTAAACACAACTCACAAGTCTTAGAAGCTAAAACTTAACAAGATTCACAAGAACCACCCACCACCCACTCCCACTGCCAGTGCCTAGCTGAACGCTCTAGGATACAGCTCTTGTCAGCTGTCACTCATGCTGGGGTGGGCTTTCTGGTGAGGCAGTTGTCCTTGAGTCACCCATGCTCTGTAAGTAACCCCAGTACTCACTGGTTCCCTAAGACAGGCTTGGACAGAAATGTTTGGTCTGTTGTCAGCGCCCTGTCTAGGGTGAGTAGATGTTCATCGCATCTTCCCAGAAAAAGTCACACAGCAATCCAATGGCCTTGGATTGGGACCACGAATGCAAATAAAACTCCTGTTTTTTTAATTTTCTTAGGTGTCTTGACATAGTAACAGACAGTTGACAAGCAGAGTGGAACTTCAGGGTGAGGTCGTTGCACTGGGTCTCTGAGAGTCATTTTCACACTGTTAGGTAAGAAGCCAAAGACGAGCTGGGGTAAGAGCAGGACGTGAGAACAGGAGACCCGCCACCCTTTAGGACCCTGAAGAGGAGCATCAGGCCAGAGAGGAAGCAGCTTGCACCCCCATCCCCCGGTGGAGTTCATCATTACCTATAGGCTGCCGGGAACTGCTTGGACTTCATGGAAAAGCATGGCTTCAAGGAATCTCCACTTCTTTTAGTAAATACCGTCTCTGATTACCTGCGATGGAGAATCACCTTTGTCCACCTGACTGATTTAGAGTCATCATGGGAACACACCTCTGTGCACAACTGTAAGGGGTTTCTAGATTGGGTTAAATGAGGAAGGACGGCCCACCCCAGGTGTGGACGGCACCATCCCATGAGTCCCGAAAGGAATAAAAAGGAGAAATCGAGCTGAACACTAGCATTTACGTCTCTTCTTCCTGACTGCGGATGCCGTGTGACCAGCTGTCTCCTTCTCTGACTGCCATGCCCTCCCCGCCATGATGGGCTGTGTCCTCCAACTGTGAGCCAAAACGGACTTTTCCTTCCTTCAGTTGACTGTCAGACATTCTCTCTCAGCGATGAGGAAAGTAACTAACTCACTGCCCCTGCCTCAGCTTCCTCCGTTATCCTTCCCCCTCATTTCTTCAGGATCCCCCTTCCCCCCAGCCCTTCTCTCCTCTGCCTGGTCCTTCTGCTCCTCCTGACTTGTCCTCTGTCCCTCTTTCCCCTAGCTGTCCCCTCTCCCTTCTCACCACCTGTCTGCCCGTCCTGGTTTCTTTCCTGTCACTGAGATAGATAAAAACACCCTGACAAAATCAACTGGAGGGCCGGGCAGGGTTTGCTCTGGCTGCCAGTTCCAGGGTGCAACCCCTCATGTTATAGAGGAGGGGGTGGTGGCTGGAGCTTGCAGCAGCTGGTCACATCTGATCCACGGTCAGGAAGCAGAGTGAGAATGGATGTTACTCTTTACCCAGCCTGTGGAATGGTGCCACCAAGAGTGGGCAGGCCCTCCCATCTCAGTGGACTTAATCCAAACTTCCCCTTCCGATGTCTCCTAAGTGGTTCTAGACCCCATCAGGTCAGTAATTAACACAGCCCATGTGCCTGGTCCTGGGCATTGCCTTCCGTCCTGGCTCCATCTCGGGAGACAGGAGACGGAATCACAAGAGGAGAATCTAAGGTAGGTTCCTGCCTGGGCAGCGCTCCTCACCTGCAAGTCATTTGAAGGTCTTCTGAGATTGTGTTTTTACTATTTTTATTATTTCTACATGTTGTATGTGTATGCACCTGCGTGTAGGTGTGTACACATGAGTGCCTGGATCCCCTGGAACTGGAATTACAGGCATTTGTGAGCCTCCTGATTTGGCTGCTGGGAATGGAACCTGCAGGGCCAGCAAGTGCTTTTAGTTACTGAGGCCGTCACTCCAAACCACGCCCCCAACCAGGTTCTGTTTTGTTTGTATCTTTCAAGACAAGAAAAACAATGTCAGCTTTAACTATTTCTCAGCATTTTTTAGACTTGATTTTATTTTTAATTCTGTGTGTGTGTGTGTGTGTGTGTGTGTGTGTGTGTGTGTAGTGTGTGTGTGTGCATGCACTTGTGTGTGGATATGTGCGTGTGAGCGCAGGCACCTGCAGAAGCAAGAACAGGACATGGGATCCATGGAGCTAAAATTGCAGTTGGTTGTGAGCCATGGATTCTGGGAACTGAACTCAGGTTCTCTGCAAGAGTTGAGTGTAAGGCTGAGAGTGGTGGTGTACACCTTTAATCCCAGCACTTGGGAGGCAGAGGCAGGCGGATCTCAGTGAGTTCAAGGTTAGCCTGGTCTACATAGAAAGTTCTTTGACAGCCAGGGCTATCTAGAGAGACTCTGTCTTTAAAAAAAAAAAAAAAAAAGAGCTACTGAATCACCTCTCCAGCTCTTCTCCTGGAATTTTTTTTTTTAATTAAGAGTTAAAATTTTAGAAATGAACTAAATAGCAATATACAGGAGACCATGTGGATTAAACAGAAAATATAAATGTACTATTATATTGCTGGGATAGCGTGTGCCTTGCATAAGGGATGAAGGGACTGGGAAATGGCTATTAATTAATAAACAGTTGCTGTGCAAGCGTGGAGGTTGCAGTTCGATCCCCAGAATCTACATTTTAAAAAGCCAGGTGCGTTTGGTGCGTGTGGAAATCTCACAGCGGGGAGGTGGGGAGCAGGAGGGTTCTTGGAGCTTGCTGGCCAGCAGACCAGCCCAATTGGTGCATTCCCGACCAAAAAGGACTCTGTCTCAAAAAACAAGGTGATGGCTCACGAGGAATAATGTCGCAGGTTGACCTTGGGCCTCCAGATGCACGTGCTCGAATATGTACTATCACACACACGAGCTTGCACATGTACCCTCACAGAAAAAGAATGAGTTCAAACCACGTGCCAAATGCAGAGAGCCATGCATGCTTGGTTCCTGGGAACTGTGAGGAACTGAGAAGTTGCCAGCGTCATAAACAGTATAATATCATTTGATAATTATGGCACCAAATATTAATATCCTTTGAATACTAGTTTTTTTAAAAGTTCATTATTTATTGTGTGTATGCATGTCCATGGTATCGTGTGAGAGTGAGTGAGTGCATGCCATCGTGTGCATGTGGATGTCAGAGGACAACTTGGTGAAATTAGTTCTTCTTCCATCTTCAAGGGGGCTCCGGGGATCGAACTCAGGTTGCCAGGCTTGGTTGGGAAGTGCCTTTACCCTCTGAGCCACCTTGCCAGCCCCACGCCAGGTACTAATGTCACCCCTGGGGATTGAGAGTAACAGAGAGAAGGATGTGGGCATGCCTTTTGGCTTTATAGTCCCATGTCTTATTTAACTGTTATTAAAGCAGATGTATTCATTTTGTTATATAAACAATTTTGGAGAAGGGAAGAGAAAACATTCACTAGTCCCTCTCGCAGCCAGATGAATAGGAAGTGATGGAACAGCAGAAGCTCGGAAGGAGTGTGGTGGGGGAAGAAAGGGATTCCGAATTCTATTCTGACATGTAACTGGCTCCTTTTGCCCTGGGCTCCGTTCTCCCAGGCATCCTGCCCTCTGGTTCTCTTTCCCTTTCCCAGCCTTTTCCTTCCGGTGTACAGCTTATGACAGAGACGACAGCATCAGTCTAAGATGCCTTCCAGGGCTCTGGCCAGAGGGACACATGCAAATGTCTACGGCTGCCCTCATACCCCCGGCCATCTCCCGGAGCCATAGCCAATGTCCCTGGGTGCTCTGCTGTCTGCCCTGGCTCTCGCCCTGTGGCACATGGCCTTGAGAGCCTGGGCTTCCTTCCCCAAAGCAGGGCAGGGGTAGCTTCAGGCACAGTCAACATCACCAACAAAGCCCCTGGGATTCACTGCAGTGGTGTTGAACTCAGCGCTAACAGATGGAATCATATGGGCAAACTAATTATATTTTTTTCCAGTTTTTTTTTTCTGGGTATTTGTGAGTCTGCAGGAGCTTAATTTATGTATTAATTACACCTCAGAGTTAAATGAGGGGGCTGGGGCACCTCAGACAGCCTCTGTGTTGTATTAGGAAACATGGTACACGTAGTTGGGTTTGGAGGGAGAGAGCTTCCTGCAGTTTCCTTCTGAGAAGCCAGTGGGCCTCCAAGCAGCAGAAGCCACCAGATGGTCCAGGGGGGTGGCCCAGGTGCAGCTCCTGTGTGCCAGGCTTCCATTCTGCCTGTGGGCTGACTTGAGACACTCAGCTCCTCGGGGCACCTTCTCCACCCAGACACCTTGTGTGAGGCTCTGTCCTGGCTGGCTGTGGGTGGCTGTGTCCCATTGAGCTCCAGTCTCCCTGTCACAGGCCCAGGGAGGCTGTAGACTGGTCTTTGGGGCCTGAGGCATCTGGAAGACTTCATTCTCTGTGAGACACCTCCAGAGAGGGCCGCATATGGAAGGTTAGGCCTCACTGAGACTGGGGAGGTCTAGGGACATCTTTGTTTCTCTTTCCAATATGGTCACATTAATAAATGTGCCTTATTTGCTTTCTACTATTAATGTGGCTCTTTTAATTGGCTTATTGAGGATGGGTGACTAAACCTGTCTTGGGGTACAAGCGGTGACCCCCAAGTTTGGTAACAGATGCACTTCCTAAACAGGACTCAGGGGATGCCTACAGGTTGACAGATAGGACCCCACGTGGTGGCAAGCCCTGAATGCTGAGCTGAGACATCTAACCAGCCCATCTAACCCTGGCTCACAGTATAGCACTATGTGCAGCCCTCAGATGGCCCTGCCTGTGGCTCTGGCTCTTTCAGGGGCTGGGGGATCCCCACAGGGCAGACCCACTTTATGGTGAGAATGCAGAATCACACAAGTTGTCACACTGACAGGTAACTACACAGTGAGCTCAGGACAGAGTTGGACATTCATGAGTGTCTAATGATGGGGAAGGAATATGTTGCGAACACGTTTGCTCACTGAGGTCCCTCTGTGGGGGATGGATGGTCTGTCTCCTTTGTTCACGGCATTCTGGAGCTCAAGGCTCTGAGCATGAAGCTCAGAGACAGAGCACCTGCCTAGACTCCCCCTCTCCCCCCAGGGAGATACTGATGGCATGACTTAATGGCAGGGCTTTTTACCAGTGATGGGCTGGGGGCGTGCCTCAGTGGTAGCACACTTACCTAGAATCCCCCAGTGATGGGCTGGGGGCATGGCTCAGTGGTAGCACACTTGACTAGAATCCCCCAGTGATGGGCTGGGGGCATGGCTCAGTGGTAGCACACTTGCCTAGAATCCCCCAGTGACGGGCTGGGGGTGTGGCCTCAGCCATAGAGTGTTTACCCAGTATGTGTGAGGCTCTGGGTTCCAGCCCAGAACCAAAGGAAAAAGAAAAACAAAGTTTTAGTCCAACTGGAAATGTGTTTAAATCTGAGGTCTTGAGCATGCCAAGCCAAGCACGCTACCATGGAGCTACATCCCAGCCCTGCCGATATGGTCTGGATTAAATCTGCCAAGAACTGAGAAAAATACAGTGTGTAGAGCAAGCGACCTTTGGATGGACATGGAGGAGGGCAGTTGGGAGAGCTGGCTGGAGATGCTCCCCAACCATCTTTCAGGGAGAGCTAGTGAAAAGTGAGTACCAGAGAGTCTCTCCATTTGACCTGAGGCCACACAGCTAATTAAAGTCTGGGCTTGGCTGAAAAGTCTCGGCCAGGACTCTTGGACTGATTTTCGTTCTTTGACCCACCTGCGTCATACAGAACCTTTGCCTGTGGCATTCATGGTTGTAGCTTCCAGCCAGTTGAGCTAATGAAGTAACCTGCTTGGCCAGGTGCCTTGGGCGATCATAGGTTTTATTTGTTGTTGTTGTTGTTGTTGTTGTTTTCTCCAGAGATGCCTCAAGGAATATTTGTGAGTGAGGTTCCATCACCTCTGTGGAGTGGAAGTGTTGCCTCTGTAGCCATGGAGCTGAAGCTAGGGGAATGCCAGAGGGTGAAGGAGTGGCCGCCATGTGGGTGTTAGCAGGTGAAGGACCCTAAGGGGTTCCGAGCTGGTGGGCTTCCTTCCTGGTATTCCATCTGTACCCCGCTACTGGCTGCATCACCAGCTTGTCTGTCGGGGGACCGTGTGGCAACCGAGATTGGGAAGCAGGAGGTTCTGTGCGTTTACCTGGTCGTCAGCTTTCCCTCTACCTGCCAACCAGCAGGGCAAAAGTTGGGCTGGATACTGGAGAGGGGGCTTTGTACACAGCATGAGGACCCGAGTTTCGTCCCCAGAACTCATATGAAAACCCCAGGCATGCTGACCTGTGCTTGCAACCCCAGCTCTGGGGAGGCAGAGACACGAGGACCCCTTTGCTGACCGTTTAGTCACCCGAGTAAGCTCTCAGATGGATGGTTCCCTTAGAACAACACCTGAGGTTGACTTCTGGCCTACACACACACACCTGCACACAAGTGTGCTCACCCATGGAAACAACTATAAACACTCACGTGCTCAAAGAAAGCCTGGTTCAAGGCCCTAGGGGGACCAGATGAGCCGTGTGCTAGCATCCTCTTGAGGTCGAAAGTCAGGTGTATGGTCACACCCCATGTAAGGCAGTAGCGGGTGCTGGCTTTGCCTCTGCAAGGGCCTCTAGCTTGTCCTGACACTTCCCCTGAGGGTCCTGAGTTTGTGAGCTCCTGGCTTCTCCAGTGTCTTCCTTGGAGTCTCAGTCCCCAGCTCTACGGCACGTGTGTTTGTTTCGTGTTTGAGGCAGTATCTCACGGAGCCCAGGCAGGCCTCCAGTTGGCTGTATAGCCAAGGATAGCCCTGCACTTCATCTCCTCTTGCCTCTGCCTCCCAGGTGCTGAGATCGCATGCTTGCAGACCACCCTGCCCAGTTTTATGGGGCGCTAGTTTGAAACCTAAGGCTTCGTGCATTCTGGGCGAACACTCTACCAACTGAGCTACAACCCCAGCCCACAGCCTTCTTCAGATGGGATTGGAAGGTCCTGCAAGATCTTCCAGGAGAGGTGGCCAGCCTGTCTGACAGCAGCGCTCCGGATCAAGGCTGTCTAAATACATTTGTCTTGTCCCCTCTCCTGCCGCCAGCCAATAGACAAGACTAACCCTTCGTGACAGAATCAGTTCAGCTCTGTCCTCTGAGCAGAGCCCAAGGTGGGCAGAGTCTGGCTGGGGCCAGCTGGGGGTAGGGTTAGGGTTTGATAGCCAGACGACCGGGGCCCAGGCCAGAGCAGGAACTAGGAGAAGCTGAGATGGGGCTCTACCCCTACAGTTCTTCAAAACTCCAGACAACAGTCCAAAGAACAGGGAAATGGACTTCTGTGTGTGTGTGTGTGTGTGTGTGTGTGTGTGTGTGTGTGTTCGCGCGTGTGATGTGTATCTATACGTGTGTGTTAACACTGGAACAAATCAATCCACTCTGTCACAGGTGTTAGCAAGTTCAGCACAACCACTTGTGTACAGAATGCCATGATTAATGGCTATACTACTGCTTTGTGTATTTGCTGCGCTATATATTTACTCATTAATTTCCAATCCACTTCTGCTTATATTGTGGTGATATTTTATTTGTATGTTAATAAATAAAGTTTGCCTGGAGATCAGAGGAAATAGCAAGCCATTTGAAGTTAACACAAAAGTCAGGCAGTGGTAGCACGGTCACATGGCAGGCAGAGTCTCTGGGTGTTCAAGGACACGCTAGGGAACAGAGCCAAGCGTGGTGACTTTAATCCCAATACCAACCATAGAGACCTGGAGGTCTGTACAGACAGGCAGTGACAAGGAAGTGAGGTAGCTGGGCTAAGAGCCAATGAGAGGGCAGAACAGCAAGGCAATAAAGGCTCGGGTAGACAGGAAGTGACTCACCTTTTGGTAGCTGCAGAGCTGGAGAGGTAAGGTTGGTGGCTCTCACTATTTCCCTGATCTCCAAGGCTTTCACCCCTATATTTGGTGACTCTGTGTTTTCTCATTTAATAAGACCATTGAGAAATTTGTCTACATTATATTGAGATTTTATTTCAAGAAGGTGGCTCAGCAGGTAAAGATCCTTGCTGCCAAGCCCAATGACCTGAATTCAATCCCTGGGACCCACTTGTGGAAAAGAAAACCTCGGTGTCATCTGGCCTCCACATGTGAACGTGGCATGTGTACTCTCTGTCCCGCCCCCATCAAAATAAGTAAGCAAATGCAATTGAAAGAAAAATCTAGTTTACTCTGAAAGTGTTGAGTGTGCAGCAGCTTCATGCCCTTCAGTCATCCCATCTCTTTGTTGTTGATTGGTTTGAGATAGGGTTTCATGTAGCCTAGGCTGGCTCTAGGATGGCCTTGAACTTCTGAACCTCCTGAGTTCCCAGATTACAGGTAGGCTCCACCATACTGGAGCTAGTTCTTTGTGCATGCTGGTCAAATACTCTAACCACGAAGCCACATTCCCGATCCTGTCCCTCTCTTGATGGCAGCAAGGAGTCAATCAGTGACTGACCCGGGGCCTTTCGGGTCAGTGATCACGTGATGACAAATTGTCTAAGGACTCGTCTCTCAGAAGCACCAAGTGTCAGCTCGTTTGGAAGGTGAGGCCAGGAGACCCAGGAGAAGGTGGGAATCAAGGTCCTGATGTGTGTGCAGTGAGGCAAGCAGTGAGGCATTCAGAGCGGCCCTGGTCAAGCCCAAGAGCACGGGGCTACTCTCACCCAGCTCCCACAGCCTTGGTGAAGGACCTGTGGGGTAGTTTGACCTCTGTGGCAAAGGTTAAGGAGCTGGGCCATGTGGGAGTGGGTATGACAGGTGAGGGAGCTGGGTGTGTGGGTGTGGCAGGTGAAGCAGCTGGGTGTGTGGGTGTGGCAGATGAAGCAGGTGTGTGTGTGTGGGTGTGTGTGTGTGTGTGTGTGTGTGTGTGGCAGGTGAAGCAGCTGGGTGGGTGGGTGGCTGTGGCAGCAAGCTGGCCCTTCCTACTGTGGAGCACAGAGGCACAGGTGCTGGGTGCGGGTGGCCTGTGTTCACAGAGACGGACAGGCCTGTGCTAACTACTGTGTCCCGTGAGTCCCACTGCCAGGGTAAAATGGATTCTTGTCCTGGTTTTCTGCTCAAGCCCCAGCTGGTAACTGCCATGCAAGGTTTTGCTACCTAAGCCCATGTCTTCTTTTTTTTCTTTTTGGAGGCAGAGACTCAAATAGTATAAGCTATCAGAGAAGTCACTTAAGAGCCAAGAGCCAAGGATGACCTTGAATTCCTGATCCTCCTGCCTCCACCTCCCAAGCGCTGGGATTACAGGTGTGCTCTATCACTTTCAACTTAGTAAACTGTCTGTTGCTAAGCCTCATGACCAGAGTGTGAGTCTCGAACCCGCATGGTGGAGGGAGAGAAGGGACTCCATCCGATTGTCCTCTGATACACATATGCTGTGGCACACATTCCCCCAATAAATAATAGTAGTTGTAAATTATTTTAGAAGCCAGGCATGGTGGCACATGTGTGTAACCCCAGCTCTGTGAAGATGGGGACAGGTGGATCCCGGGGATTGCTGGCCAGACAGCTGAACTACTCAGTGAGCTCCAGGTCTATGAGAGACCCTGTCTCAAAGAAAAGGTGGATGGCACCTGACAAGGGACAACTGAGGTTCTCCTCTGGCCTACACACACACACACACACACACACACACACATGAGCATATGTACACAAAAAGCCTGTGATGGCTTCACACAGAAATGGAGTCAGATATTACTTGTGCTACTTAATAGCTGTGTGACTTTGGGGAGGGTGCTCAACCTTTCTGAGCATCAGTTTTCAAATCTGCAAAATGGGGCCAACAGTATACGTCTGGAGAGATTGTTTTGGGATTCCACAAAAGAACTGATGACATGGCCTGTGTCCTCAAGGCTGCAGAGATGCTGCTGATTTCCTGGTCCCTTCAAGCCTGTTATGGTTTTGAATAGAGGTCTGAGATTTAAATCCCCTGGTTGGTCTTGCTCTGGGCAGTTATTCTGCTACTGCAGGGGCTCCCTCACACCTAGTGCCCCCTTGGTCTGGTGCCTGTTGTGGTTGGCAGGGCCCCTGATGGCTGCCTTCTGGTCCCACAGCTCATCTCTGTAGGTTTTTTTCTGACTGAAGATCCCTTTCACATAACCAGAGGGCTGGCAGGGAACCTTCAGAGTCTGTCCACTCATGACGGCCCTGGGTGGTGCAGGAGCCCACAAAAAAAAGCTGCCCCTGGCCCCATGGAATCTGTGGCCCCTTCCCCTTCTGTCTGTCTGGAAACACCCCTGCTCCGCAGGCCTTCTCATGTTAAGTAATTTTAAGTTACATTTGTTTACATATGTGTGGAGGGGAAGCATGCGTGACATGCATTACACTTGTGGGGGTCAGACGATAACCTTCGGAGGTCAGGTTTCCACCATGCGCGTTCTGGGAGCAAGAGTCAAGTGTAAGACTTGGTGGCAAGTGCTTTTACCAGCTGACTCCTCTTGCCGGCCCCTGAATTCTCATATTTTACTAGCCTGCAGGATTCCTGTGTCTTTACCTATGCTCTCTGAGTCTCAAAAGCCCCTTTCTTTTTTCATAGAGGTACATATCCATTCCGTATCTTCTGGTTTATAAAACTCAGATCAGACAGTCCTCCTGTCCCAGAACCCTTTTGACCTTTGTAGGCAGAAGGAACACTTCATCTACCCCGGGCAGTTTTAGCCTCCTTAACCTAGGCAGAAAATCATTGTACCGCAATGACAGTATCTGCCACCAGGGGGCGCGCCGCACAGATGCGTTCATGACGCATCTCCAGGGGAACGCTTCCTGGTTTGAATCCCAACAAATCCCAAGTAGCAAAGGGACACTAGGTCCAACGTGCAGAGTGCTGGGCCACTGGGCGCCGGGAGAAGTCAGGAGGTGGGTCCTCAGGCCGCCAGAGAGTCGGGCTGAGGGGTCCAATGGCGTCTGTTTGATTTTGCAGAGTTTGGAGTACGCGTAGCAGAAACAAGGGACTGTGTCAAAAAGAAGGTGAAAGGAGAGATCTGATTCTGAAAGTTGACCTTTGCCTGCGCGCTGTGTCGTGCACACACACACACACACACACACACACACACACACACACACACACACACGTAGACAAGCACACACATACACAAAGAAATTACACTTGTGGAGACAGGTGTATGAGAGTTCCTCTGGACATGGGACGGCCCCATGCAGTTCCCACAGCCCTGTGAGCCAATCGCTGGCCACAAATCTCTTCGATCTCGTCCACCTCAAGCTGGTTTTGTCCGCCTGGTGGAGTTCTATTCCAGCAGGTGCACAGGCAAGTTCCCATTGCCCGGAGCTGAAACAGGAGGCAGGCTGCAACAGGGCCTGTGAGGGGCACTTACCAAGTGGCAGAGGGGTCCTGAGACAGTTGTCACATGGAACCCTCTTGGTCTAAATGTCAGAAGAGCTATTACCCCTATTTGAAACGTTTTTGAAAAGTATTTCGCTTTTTGCTTGTATGTTTGTTTTCACTGATTTTACGTTTGTGCATCAAATGCATGCCTGGTTCACAAAGCGGCAGCTGAGGGTGTTGAATCCCCTGCAACTGGAGTTAAGACCAGCTCTGAACCACCATGTGGGTACTAGAAATCAAACCCTGGTCCTCTGGAAGAGCCTCTGAGCCACCGAGCCATCTTTCCAGCCCCCATTGTTGTCCCCATTTTATATCTGAGGATATTGAGCATTGAGCATACACAGGCACTGGCCAGAGGCTCCAGAGCATAAGTCCTTAAACTTTTGTGTGTGTGCAGACAATCCCATTTGCACCCCGATAAAGTATGGTATTTTTCCTCTGAATAAATCTTTTTCATTTGTGTAGAATAAAATGCATGAGGTTACAAAGGAAATCATTTTTAAAATGACTATCGACACACACATTATTTAGACAGAATCTTATGCATCTCTGCCGACCTTGAATTGGTTATATATCGGAGGATGAGCTGAATTTCTGATCCTCCTGCCTCTACCTCCGGAGTCCTGGGGTTACAGTTGTGTGCCATCAGTCCCAGTTTTTGTGGTGGTGGGGACGGGATGAGGGCTCAGTGCATGCTGGACAGCACTCTACTAACTGAGCCACTCCTCCAGCCCACACGTGACTTTTAAAAACCAATACGATCCATTAGCCAGACTAAGGATAGCCTACGCATCACGAGATGCTCTGCCATGTATCCGTAGGGACTGTCTGAGACCATGAGAATACCGGTGATTCCTGGTGGCCAAGGCTTGCCTACTGCTAACATCACTTGCCATCTTTACTTCCTTGTATTAAATTATATTTTATTTGTGTGTGTGTGTGTGTGTGTGTGTGTGTGTGTGTGTGTGTGTGTGTGTGCATGCGGAGGTCAGAGGGCAGCTTGAGGGAGTCACTTCTCTTCTTTCATCATGTGGGTCCCAGAGATGAACTCAGGTCATCAGGCTTGGTGACAAGCATCTTTAACCACTGAGCCTTCCTGCCAGCCCTCTGGCTTTTCTTCCTAATGGGAAGAAATGCTAAGGAAGTTTCAGTGAGAAATTCACATTTAAAAAAGATATGTTTTCCCTGTTCAAGCTCACAGAGTCTTGGTGACCCTTGATTAAGGGCAGAGTTCCCCACTTTCTTGGAGCCTGCTTGATTGATGGATTAAGATCTCATATTTCCCCCTCCCAACCTGGGGCTCAGATGGTCTCACAGATGGAGTCCCAGGGGAACACACACCCAGAAGAAAGAAACTTGCACACGTGGCCTTTGCATCCTTGACACCTGACGCTGGGCCACTTGTGTTCTTCGCACATTCCCTGACGTCACTTGGAAGTCTGGATCCACGGTCCTCCCAGGTACAGAGGCTTCAACCTGACACAAGCTGGAGTCATTTGAGAGGAGGGAGTCTCAAGTGAGAAAATGCTTCCATAAGACCAACTGCAGGCAAGCCTGTGGGGTGTTTTCTTAGTGACTGATGGGGGAGGACCCAGCCCTCCATTGTGGGTCCTGCCACTCCTGGGCTGGTGGTCCTGGGTTCTATAAATAAGCAGGCTGAGCAAGCCATGAGGAACAAGCCAGTAAGCAATGCTCCTCCATGGTCTATGGATCATCTCTTGCCTCCAGGTTCCTGCCCTGTTTGAGTTCCTGCCCTGACTACTTTCAATGATAAACTATGATGTGGAAGTACAAACCAAATAAACCCTTTCCTCCTCAAGTTGCTTTTGGTCATGGTATTTTATCACAGTCATGGAACCCCTGACTGAGATCAAAGACATGGCGTCACGTGTTTCTGGAGACCATTCCTGTGTCTGCGTCCACAGAGTGGACACACTTTGCCATTTGGCTTGCTCTGCTGCAGGCAGGGTAGCTTTGCCAGCTTAGGAAGATCAGGCAGTGTCTCTCAGTGGAGGTTTCTAGAAGGGCATAGGGACAATGGAGTCTACTGCCCTGCCTCTCCTAGGTGCCTGCTCTCGGCTCAGGGACAGCAACTGTGGAGGCCCCCTGGACGCCACATTTCCCTCTTGTTGGTGAAACAGCTCTCATTGCAGAGGAATAAAAAGAGAGGCGGTTTACTCTGGATCAGATATGAGTGCACACGTCCAAGAACACTAAAGGTCTTCCCAAGTACCACGTTCCAATGAGGTAGCAATTTCATTCACTTTTATAGAAACACAATTCAATTACATTGGTGAGATTATTGGGTAGGCAGGTTACAGCAAGGCAGGGGAACCCTGCCTCAGGCTTTTGATGCTGCCTGGAAGCATTCTTAGCCCTTGGACTGGTAGGAACTAGGGGTGTGTGCTGGTCAGTGTTTTGTCAACTTGATACAAGCCAGTCATCTAGGAGGAGAAAACCTCAGGGGAGAAAATGCCTCTACCAGGTTTGGTCTGTGAGCAAGTCAGCGGGGGCATTTTCTTGATTAATATTTGATGTGGGGGAGTCCAGTTCACTGTGCCATCCCTGGGTGGGTGGTCATGGACTGTATAAGAAAGCAGGCTAGGCAAGCCATGGGGAACAAACCAGGAAGCAGTGTTCCTCCATGACCTCTGCTTCAGCTCCTGCCTCCAGGTTCCTGCCTTTAATTCCTGCCTGACTTTCCTTCACGATCCACTGTGATCAGAGACTTAAGCTGAAATAAAACCTTTCTTCCCCAAGTTGCTTTTGGTCATGATGCTCGTCACAGCAAAACAAACAAACAAACAAACAAACAAACCAGTAGTCACAAAAAATGTTAGGTCACTATAGCAGAGGGCAATACATGGCTATTGAGAGTGCTGAAGAAGCCCCAAGGTAATTTGCCTCTGGACCTGCAACATTCCAACCCCTCCACAGCACTGACCTCCAGTCAGTCAATTATCAGCCTTTGAAGACATGGTCTCTTTGCAGGAGTTCTCATTCACATATTTTTATTTTCTAAGCCATCTCATCTGCTGCACCTTGGTTTTTGAGACAAGGTCTCCCACTGGTTTGGAAGCCAATTGGCCCTGGGGAACAACTACATCTGCCCCTACCCCCAGCTAGGGATTACAGGCTCACACCACCATCCCCAGCCTTTCCCCCCTTTCATTTTAAACATGGGTTCTGGGGGATCAAATGTGGTCCTCAACCTCACACGGCAAGCCCCTACCAACTGAGTTATCTTTCCTGCCACAGGAGCTTAGATCTTTGCCCATGAGTGGAGGCGGAAGAACTTTTCTAATTGCCAGTGACCCTGAAATGAGGTCATCTGTGTGACTGTCTCACAGAGCTACAAGCCCTTCCTCAATGGATCTGCCAGCATCTTGTGTCCTTCCAAACACTTTGCAAATTGAGAAAGCATGGCTTCAGATGGGTTTGTTGATGCCCTTCTTGAGTCAGGGCTGTTCATCTAGCGGGCACAGAGAACCAAGGAGCAAGAAGAAAGCTGTCTGTGTCCCACACTCAGGCCAGCCTGCTCTGTGGGGACGTGCCTGGAAGGAGAGGCATATATGAAGTGTCTGACATTTTCACAGAGCTCTTGCCTCACCTTCAAGTCAGGCAACATGAAATAATTCTTGGGTCTCAGAACCCCCGATTCCTTCCTGCAGAAAGAAGACTGGCTGCCCACAGCTTTTAGCACCATGGACAGTGGCCGGGCACAGGGCGCACCTTGGGGGAAGAGGGGATGCGCTTAGGTAGCTCAAGGAGCGGATGAATCACAGGGTGTCTGATACACAGTATGATGTGGACGATGCTTGGCTGGACTGGCTGCCACCAGTCCCCTCTATTACCAAGTAGGCAAAGGGTCCTTGTGGGTGGAGACAAGATGAGGATGATGTCATATCTGTGCCCTCCAGGAGGGTGCAGAGATGGCGAGGTTCATTAGCAGGGTAGCACCACATTGCTCATAACAACTCTGTCCCACTGTGAATGTCTTCAGTGTCTAGTATTCGTTAGATACTCCAGCTTAAGTTGGTTCATTGAGAGGATGTGACTGGTGATATCAGTTGTCAACTAGACAGTGTCTAGAGTCACCTGGAAGACGAGCCTCTGGCTGTGCCTGTGAGAGAGTTTCTAGATTAGGTTGACTGAAGTGGGAAGACTGACTCTAGATGGTGCATTGCCATGCCATGGTTGAGGTCCTGCTGTGCATAAAAAGGAGGAAGTGAGCTGAGCCCCAGCCTTCATCCCCAGTGGTTGCCATGTGACCCGCTGCCCCATGCTCCTGCTGTCATGCCTTCCTGCTGTGATGGACTGTACCCCCAAAGTGTGAGCTAAAACAAATGCTTTCTTCCTGAAGTTGCCACTGTTGGGTATTTTGATTTAGCAGTAAAAAAGGAACTAATGTGGGAAATGAGCCAGAACCTATTGGGAAGTTCTACGTCTGCATCCACACAGGACCAGGCAGGGTTGCCTCTAGGGGAGCCCATGTGGTCTCATGTTAGCTTTTGGTCAAAGTCTGCCTTCCCAGCAATCCATAGGTGTTTGGTGAGAATCTGGAAGCTTACTTGATTCACGAGACTGCCAAGAACAAACAGCCACACCTTCCGGTGGCCTCTGGGGCTGCGGCCAGCTTACTGTGTTGCCCAGGGACAGACACTCTCAACTCCTTTCCTTTCTCCAAATCCAGTCCCATGGGAGACCAAGGCACCCAAAGACAGGCTCTTTCCTTAAAGAATACGTCATCATAGAGGAAGAATTCCCTCACGGGAGACAGGATGCTGCAATTGCCACCTGAAGACTGCCACTGGTGGCATGTGTCACTTATCCATGGGATATGGGTGGCTTGGGAGAGGCAAGGTATGTGTGAAGAGGTATTAACAGGGAGGCAGAGGAGGAGGTGGGCGGGTCACCTGCTCATTGGCTGCTGAGGAGTGAGCGTTTCTGACTGGAGTTCTCTTTCTGTCTTGTACATGGTGGGAGCCCAACAGTCACTTGCTGCTGGGGCAAGTAATGAGGCATTGTCCCTTTCAAGACAGAAGACCAAGTGAAGCGTCAACAGGCAGTGAGCTGAGAAGCTTGCCTGGTTCTCTGGCCCGTTGGGTAGGAATGAGGCTTCCCAGTTCAGAGTACCGGCATAAATCACCTTGGCTTCAGGCAGTTGGGTTGTAGTTGAAAGGATTATGGGGGACTTGGTCCCAGGAGGGAGCAGATCCGGGGACAGAGGCAGGCCTTCTACTCTCTGAATCCCCATCAGGAGAGATAATTAGGGCTGTAGCCACCGCCTCTGAGAGACCAGGCAAGGTCTCTC
>CABHPP010146548.1:0-48391 GCA_902168425.1 Peromyscus attwateri | reverse complement strand
ATCCATTCATTCAGCAGGACCATAATTTTGCAAGAAGAAGTTAGCATTGGCAGGTGAGGCATGATATATTTGACCTTCAATTGTGAATCCAGCAGCAGGTAGAGAAACCTCTGGACAATATATTTCCTGCCACCAGGTTGCCCATAAAATACAGCACACTTGCAAAGGCAGTCACAGATGAATATAACAGCATGCCATTTAGATCATCCCAGAGCCTCTGGACTGCATAGAAATAAATAAAAAAAAAACTTGGTAATCTTTCCACCCTCAAAAGCTTTGCTCCTTAGGCTTTCTGACATGTCAGCATCTGTATTAATACCACAGCTGCATTCCAATCCCTGAGACACTAACTGCCCTGAAAAATAGAAAGCAGAATTCAATAGGATCAGCTTCTCCTAAGCTCTGGTTGAAATGGCCCAGTTTAATGATCCAAAGAGAGTCTGATTGGTGTCTTACTGTATCAAAGACAAAGAGATCATTTAAACTTGTAGCAATGTGCCCTACCTAATTCAAAGTTACATATTTCTATGCCAGAGTTCATAATTTCAAAAGACATTCCTGTTCATCACAATTTTCTTGGCTGTATACAAGGTGCAGGTGCTGTTGGTACAAAGACAGATAAGACTACCCAAGCCTTGCCATTTAAAGGCTGGCCAGCAGGGGAACTAATTTTGTACTGTAGAGGTTTGGGCTTAGTTTTCAGAGTATGTGGAAGATATTCGGAAGCCTGAAGATTAGTCCTGAGGGTAGTGCAAGGAAAATGTCCTTAGTGGACTGCCTCTGTGAAGTGTTACAGAATGTGCATGGGATTGACAGAAAGGTGAGCTATGGTAGTCGTGCCACAGAGGAAGATACTGAGCATTAACAGGCACATATAGTGTTGGAAATGTTACCAGCAACTAGTGTGGTGCAGACAGCCTGTGACCTTTGAGCACTGGGATGATTCTGTAAGTAAACCGAGCTCAGTTCAGAGAAGGGTTAGATCAATGAATATGAACTCTGCTCACAAGTGAAAGCAGTGAAATTATATGTCTCAGTAAAATTACCTGGTCTCCTGCTAGGAGGGTGTGATTTACTGATAACATTTCAACCAGTAGCAGTAGCTAACACTGGTCAGCCAGGCTTTGGGGAGTTTTAGCAAGATGTAAAAGTACACTGATTTATCCCTCCAGGAAGAGACTTGAATGAGAATTTGAAGGCTTAAGAAAGGAAGGCCTTTCTTAAGGAACTAGAACACCATCTAGTTCATTATAAACCAATGCTCAGAAAGGTCAAGTGGTTACCCTGGTCTAGGCAGCTGAGAATATGTGCATAATCTAAAACCAGAGCTTTACAATGAAATCTCTGCTCTCTTCTGTATGTATTTTGCAATGATATCCTGCTGCAATAATTACATCTGCTGTATCTCAGTCTTACTGCTAGGGCTAGAAGTGAAGAAAATAAGCTCTTGCATTTGAAGCTGGGACTTAACAAGCAGAGGGCCCCACAGGTCATAGAAAGGATTGACTAGAACTGGGCACTTTTGCTGATTAAATTTCAATTCCTTGACCAGCTTGTTATTAGAGTAGATCATAATTAAAACTCATTTAATTAGCATCACACTTCAGTAGATAATTAGAAAAGTGATGTACACATTTAGAACATTGTCCTTTTTGGCTACACAATAATGTAAGAGAGAAATATGGCAAACAATGACTAGTATTGGAAATTACTAATGATCAACAGAGCCCTTTGCTCTACTAGGCTCTCATTGTGTAGAATTCCATGTCACTATTACAGCCACCCCAGGAAGTATGCCATATTATCAGAATTAACCATATTTATTTTCCTTGAAAAAAAGGACACACAGAAAGGCTTAGCAACTTGCTCCATATCACAAAGCAAGAGTTGGAAGGAAATTTTGGTCTATCCAATCCTAAAGCTTCTTCTCTATTCCTTTTCTTTTGCATCATCTACATCATGAATGTTGTGGAATGAAGCTCCATCATTCTTGCCCCTATATCACAGTTTAAAATCTTATGGTGGGAAGAGTGAAGAAGTCTGTCTGATATAAACAGAGTACCTCAAGAAACAGGCTCTGAGACAGAGAGTAGGTACAAGATGGTACAAAAGCAATGGTTCTCAACCTTCCTAATGCTGTGATCCTTTAATGTAGTTCCTTATGTTTTGATGACCCCCAACCATAAAATTATTTTCATTACTAATTCATAACTATAATTTTGCTACTTTTATGAATTGTAATATAAATATCCGATATACAGGATATCTGATATGTGGCCTCTGTGAAAGGGTTGTTTGATCCTGAAAAGTGTCACAACTCATGGACTGAAAACCAATGGTCCTAAAGGATCCACTTCTGTGCAGAAATAGCAAGCCGGACTGAGTTTTGGGAGAAGCTCAGGTTTTGAAGACATGGAAAGTCCTTAACAAAACAACCAAGGAGCTACAACCTTGGGATGGCCTTCTGTTTTGATACAATTGGGAATGACTCACCACTGGATGCACTGGAAAGAGGCATAGTCTTGGGCAAGACAGTTCTGTCAACAGAGGGTGGAAGTGAGAAGCATCTGGAGGGAGAATCATTCTGTAATGATGATTCTTGGAAAGGTTCAGCACCTTGTCCCTTGCAAGGAGTGAATATCCTTATAACCATGATCTCTTCTCTGCTCTAATGGGAAGGCTTTTGCTTGAAAGGGTCTTCCGGTTCTATGATGTGGAGAAAGCCAATGGTGAGGACTTGACTATATCATGATGTATGGTATGGTTTGAATAAGAATGGCCCCTAGAGGCTCATATATTTAAATGTTTAGTCACCAGGGAGTGGCACCATTTGAAAGGATTAGAAGGATTAAGAGTTGTTGGAGAAGTGTGTTACTGGGGGTGGGATTTGAGTTTTCAAAAGCCAGTGCCAAGCCTAGACTCACACTTTCTGCCTAAAAATCATGATATAGCTTTCAGCTACTGCTCGGGTACCTACCTGCATGCCACTATGCTCCCTACCTTGATGATAATGTACTAAATCTCTGAAACTGTAAGCAAGCTGCCAGTTAAATGCTTTCTAAGAATTCCTTGGTCAATAGTGTATCTTCACAGCAATAAAGCAGTGACTAAGATAGATGACACCAACAAAGGAGCAGAAGGGAAGGGAACAAGCAACCTACTCTCTTGTTCTGTCAATGAATATGACTGTAAGCAATTATATTATTACTTATTTATCAAATTACACATATTCCTAAGTACTCTCTCTTATTCAAAAACACAACTCTCAGGGCCATAAAAGAGAAAGTCTTTACTGTCTGTACTGGAACATGAATTGCTAAATGGTCTTATTAATAAAAAACCCAGAGCCAGATATTGGGGTGAAAACTGAGAGATCAGAGGAATAGAACAAGCCAAACCACAAGTTCTTACTGCTAGAAAATCCTCAGCCCAAGAGAGAGCTACTTCCTGTATACTCATGCCTATATAACTTTCTGTGCCCTGCCACCTTACTTCCTCTCTCCACCCATCTCTATCACTTCCTGTCTGTCTGTACAGACCTCCAGACCTCTATGGTTAAATAGTGCTGGGAATAAAGGCATGTGCCACCACACCTGGCTCTGTTCCCAGTGTGGCTTTGAACTCACAGAGATCCAGATGAATCTCTGCCTCCCGAATGCTAGGATAAAAGGCATGTGCTACCACTGCCTGACTTCTATATTTAATATGGTGGCTGGTTTTTTCTTCAGATCCCCAGGGAAGCTTTATTTGTTAGAGCACAAATAAATTATCACCACACTATACTACTTTAGCTGTCTGAGACCAGTTATGGTGGGAGTGAGGAGTAAATATTATTTCCCTGGGGTGACATCACAGGAGGTCTAACATCCTTAACATTCATTTTCATTACTGAATCCTCTATGTTGAAGGGATATATATATATATATATATATATATATATATATATATATATATATATATTTTCCTAAGAGAATTCCTAAAAGAAATGACAACCTAAATAACCTCTATTATTTAAATCATAGAGAAGGACCATGACACTCTGCAGTTGTTGGGGAAGGTGGACCAGGGGCAGAGGGAGGTAATACCCAGAATGCAATGGAGTTACAATTCAAAGAAGAACCACTGTAATTAGGAATATGACAGAAATCCAACAGTCAATCAGCAGCGTCAAAATAATAGTTTCTTGTGAGTGCAGAGGACTACTTCACAGAGGAAGTGGGATCAGCAAGCCTGATGCGTGTTTGAGAGTAGGAGGTAGTTACTGTGCCACTTTGATGTCAATCCAATGATCATGTTTGCTAGACAATTTGTGCCTAAGCACTGCTTGTAGTTCATACCTTGAGTCACATGTATGTACATTTGTGATATATTCTGTTAACACTAATGATGCACAAAGGACAGTGGCCCACATTGCCTGAAAATCCATAGCCAGAATGTATACAGAAGAAAAAATATGAGAGGTTCTTCTTAAACCGATTATGCAAAGATTTTTAATACCTTTGAAGATTTACTTTCATTATAAGCCCAGAATGTAAGACAAGTTCTAGTTTTCTAAGCCAATAATTCATAGAATCAGATTTGCAACTTTCCAAAGTCAGAAGAGTCTAACAGATTTTTTTCCTTAATGCCAGCTCTATTTAATTCTTTTATTCAGAAAATATTGATTGAACACCTGCTATGATCATGTCCTGAAAATAATGCTGTAAACAAACCAGAAAATTTGCTGCTATGTGTAGCATGAATCTTAAACAGTCTTATTAATAAAACAAACTCAGTATTGGGGTAAACAGTGGAAGATCAGAGAGACAGAACAAGTCACAGCTAACCTCACCTGGCCAACTTCTCAGCTGATCTTGTTTCCTCAGACTGGAAGCTTCCGTGCCCTCATCTGAACGGGTCTCAGCTGAACTGCTGCTCAAAAGCCTGAAGCTTAACCAGCTAAAAACTTCTAGTTTCTGGTCCTCACGCCTTATATACCTTTCTGCTTTCTACCACCACTCCCTGGGGTTAAAGGCTTGCTTTCTGGGATTAAAGGCGTGAGTCACCATGCTTGGCTGTATCCTTAAACACATGGATTTCTGCCTCTGGAATGCTAGGATTAAAGGCATGTGCTGCCACTGCCTATCCTAAGAATCTAGTGGCTTTTCTGTTCTCTGACCCCAGATAAGTTTATTAGGGTACACAATATTTTGGGGAACACAATACCACCACATTTCCTCTCTTTTTGTCTAAAATTTAAAAAAAAGCTTATAACTAATACAAGAAAAATTATATCCAATAAGTATATACAATATACACAGTCAAGATTACATTAACAATGTCTAGTCCATTAACATTTGACAGATTCAGACAAAAACTCCATTATATATATTAACAATGTCCAGTCCAGTAACATTTGATAAACTCAGACAAAAATTTTTCATTACTTATCTTATTTAAAACAAGTAGTTCCTTTTTAAATGTAGATTCAATAATTGACCTTTTTATCTTATCATATCCGTATTCTATCTTTTTTCTTTTCATAATAGATTCAGTAGTCTACCTTTTGTCATTTTTATGTCTTCCTCTTTTTCTTTTTAGTGTGGATTCAGTGATCTACCCATTTATCCTATTATTTCTTTATCTTTTTTCTCAGAGTAGATTCGATCTACTTCATATCTATATTCTCTTTTTTCTTTTTCTTTCTTTTTTTTTTTAAACAAAACCTCTGAATCTAATCTCCTTGTTCAGCTTTTTTCCTGACCATTAACAATCAACAACTTGTAACCAACTTTTGTAAACAATGACAATACCCATAACTCATTAAATGACCAAAAACTACCCACCCCACTTCTTGGGAATGCAGGTGTCTTTTTCTTAAAATTACTTCCTGCTTTCTAGGGGCGAAGACATCTTTAAGGAATCCTGAAAAGAAAATTTTTGGGTTAATTGTCAAATCCTGTATCATTTGTCCAGTCTCTGCATAATGGGAAAGTGCAGGGCTTGTTTCAAGTCCTTGTTCAAGTAGTCTGTCAGGCTGGATCATCTCACCTAGCCATCTCAAATTGTCCTGAGCAGTTTGTAGTCCAAAGCTGATCTTTCCTTGGTGTTAATCAGCTTAATGGCTTTACCATACTCCATGTGGAATCATCATTGTGGGATCCTGTCATCCTTTTGAAGATTCCAAAGTCGCTGTTAGGCATGGTCATGGTTCCCTTTAGATTTTTTTTTTTTTTGTGCCTCCTTTGTGGTTTGGAGCAATCACAGTTTGATAAATATCTGTCTCTTGGAACCATGAATGCTCTTCCCTAGAGGAGAAAATCTTCACAGCAATTTCTCCCCAACATTTGTCTTGCCAAACGTTTCCAAACTGACCTTTGCCAATGCTTTCTGGTAACACAATGGTCCTGCAATTCTTCTCTGAACAAGCAGTAGTAAACACTTCGTCCCAGGTAGCAGCATTACCGCAGTCACGAACACAATGAGAAGCAGCCAGGAACTCGGAGCAGCAGCCGCTGCCTCCATGGTCCCACCACTGTTTGTGGCTCAGCCCAGGCCAAAGCTTCTCCTAGGTTGGCCTCAAACTCAGGATCCTCCTGCCTCTGCCTTCTTCAGTAAATCCAATGGGTGTGAGCCATCACAACCAGCCAAATGTAGCTCTGGCCTGAGCTGGGGCCTGCACGGCCACAGGCAAGTAACTTTTTCAAGAATTTATACCACGAACATTGGGCGCCAGATGTAGCATGAATCTTAAAGAGTCTTTATTAATAAAACAAACCCGGAGCCAAGTATTGGGGTGAACACTGGAAGATCAGAGAGACAGAACAAGCCACAGCTAACCTCACCTGGCCAACTTCTCAGCTGATCTTGTTTCCTCAGACTGGAAGCCTCTGTGTCCTCAGCTATGACCTCAGTTCTAATAGCTTCCAAGGACAGGCAGAGTCATACATAGACAATCAGTAATGCTCTGCTGTGGGTATACTTAATAAGGGTAAAGTGCATGCACATATACCATTGCTGATGGTTGGTTAAGCGTACCTTGAGGGAAAAGAACAGAAGTTGTTTGATTTTCCACTATAGCACTAAACAGAGGCATACACAGAATTTGTACAAATAGAACTTGGTAAATAGATGAATGAATGACCCAGAAGGACCCATACTTGTTTCTCTTAGGATAACTTTTTGGCAAATGCATCACTTCCCATGAAATCTTTCCACATGGGATTCTGTATAATACTTCCTGAAGAGAAGATACCCTTAGCTACTTGAGAAAGGACTACTCTTTCCTTGAATGCACCTAAATACAGAGCTTTCTATATCCTATTGATCTCTTTCTCAAAACAAACAAACAAAACAACAAAAACAACAGAAGACTCTTCAAGAAACAGGCATGCATTATAGAAGGCAGCCATGTTCCTCCAAAATAGAAGTATTCTTTGCTGAGCAAGCCAATAGTGACTGCAAAAGCTTTACCTTGAGGACCTTACCAATAAGTGGAATATAATCATTGGTGGTGACATCTGTTGGGGACTTAGAATCTGTACACCATCAAATCTCTATAGAGCTCCATCAGAAAGGCCAGACTTCTAGACCATGTAACTACTGAGGAGCCTCAGGTGGACAGGATAATTAGTTCAAAATCACACATCCATAAAACACTGTAACCTTAACCATTGGCCTCCTATTAGTAATTTTACAGATATCTCCTAAAACAGGTATGTCAGGAATAACACAGCCTGTCATGAGCCAGGATTCCTATGGCCAAGCCATGTCTCTACCATTTAACAATATCTCTTTATTTACTGCAAACATCAACAATAAGAGTACCTAGCTCAGAACATTACTGAGGATACCATGAGTTAATGACATGGTCAGATATGTAGATACTTACTTAGGAGCCACATCCCTGTTAGTGTGTGTGTGTGTGTGTGTGTGTGTGTGTGTGTGTGTGTGTGTATGTGTGTGTATGGGTGTGTGTGTGTGTGTGTGTGTGTGTGTGTGTGTTGCCTGAATGTATGTATGGACACTATATGCCTAGCCGATGCCTATGGAGGCCAGAGGGATGTTAGATCCCTTGGGCCTGGTGTAAGGGGTAGTTATAGCAGTCATATGGGTACTAAAAACTGAATTTGTCCCTTCTTCAAGGTCAGCAAGTATTCTTAACCACTGAGCCATTGCTCTATCCTCATAATTGTCTTTTTTTAATCATTTGTTTTTATTTTTAACTGGCTTAGAAAATAATGGGTTTCTATATAAAGTGTTTTTGTATATTTTATTATAGTGGATTCTACCTTTAGTCTTTATTCATCTCCCTGGCCCCCCTTTCTGTACTATTTCGCCCTTAGTAGCTCCCCTTCCACTTTCCCTACCGTCTTCCCCACTACCTTCCATTAAAAGCCTCTTTATTTTTTAGTTTCATGAACCCCTTTCTACCTTCCTGCCCTTTAACCATATTTACTCCCACCTGGGTGAGCACATTTAATATTTATTGAATAAATAGAGGCTAAGATCTGTACACATATGAAAGAAAACATGGAGTATTTGTCCTTCTGAGCTGGGTTACCTCAATTAATATATTTTCCAGTTCCATCAATTTTCCTGAAAATTTCATTTTTCATAATATCTGGATAAAATTCCAATGTATATATGTATCATATTCCCAGTATCCATTAGTCTGTTGATGGACATCTAGGCTGATTCCATTTCCCTTCGATTGCAAGGAGAGCAGCAATAAACAGAGAACTGCAAATGTCTCTGTAGTAGGTATACAGTCCGTTAGGTATATGTGTGACCGTGATGATTTTTTTCATTGGTTTGAAACTAATTCTACTGATGGTCCTGTTTGTAAGGATAAAACCCAAAGAGAGAGCATCTTCTTGTCTGTTTAGGAAACTACTGTGGTTTTGCTGTTTCTGTGGTGTTGGGGACTGAACCTGGGGTCTTGCACATGCTAAGTAAGTGCTTGTCTCTCAACAGAGCCTGATTTGTTAAAACTCATCTGAAAGTAGCAGCAGAATCAAGCTCAGCCTCAGGCATAGAAGTACTCGGGGGGGAAAGACAAAACTGAGTGCTGCCTTCTGCTAAGCCTTAAATCTGCATTTCCCAGCTAGGAACCACTGGAAAACCAAACCTTTCTGCTCAATCCTGTTCTCCCTTGGTGTTCTCCCATATCACATGCACACAGAGTGCTGAAAGCACACCCAAGGCAAACATTTCCAAAGGAAAGGTCAAAGGTTACCCAGCATGTCACCAGCTCACGTGCTTTTACAGAAAATAGGGAACATTGAATTCACACTGGAGCTTTTAAGATCCCAGAAAACATCCTGTCAGTTCAGAGAATCAGAGTTGGCCTGTTTATAGAGTATTGCTTAATAAAACTTTTAAAAAATTCCGAGTCTTTCTTTAATAGTGTAACATATTGAGTTTTCATTGTTCTCTGGGACAAAGTGATGGGGCTGAAGCAGGTAGCAGGAAAGAGTGAATTATGAGAGGTTGTGTAGAGACTTTTAAGTATAGTGAGAAGTAGTAAAACATTAGGAACTTTATTACATGTAAACTCAGCTGGCCTAAATCACAAATGCCCCCCTGATGAGAAAAATGTATTTGAGCATGTGTAATGTGTATATGTGTAAGTTTGAGTGGGATGCATATGTGTTCAAGTGCATATGTGTCATGCACACATGCCAAGCACACATACCCAAGTCAAGGAAGGTCTGAGAGGAAGCCTTCATTTTATATAGATAAGCAGTAAAACAGTAACAGTGTCCATGAGTTTTGAGGTTGTCTGAAAATCTGGAATGATAAATTACCTGGGCTTCCCTCAGACAGCAAATACACCTTTAACTAGCACTACTCTTTAACTAGTCCTATTCTTACTGTCTGTGAATAACTGATGGTATCCTCAGAAGTTCCGTGAGATATCTATGACTATTCCTCTTCAATCCAGGAAGATACAATTCACAGAATGGGTGAGGACAGGATTTGAGCATAGCTTTAATGGACCCCAAACTTCAACCTTTATATGCAAATCCCACCATGGAGGCATGTCTCTGTTTCCTAAATATCCACACCCCAAGCAAGTAGTGCTGAAAATGTCTTTCCTGTTGGGTTTCATGGGTTTAGATTAGATATATAGCATTGGTAACCAGCATCTAAGGACCTGATGCAATAATCAGACATGCTTTGAAAAGTCAGCTGCTTTTCATGAAGGCAGTTATAATAAACCTATGATCTACAGCTTGCTCTAAGCACTACCTTCCAATTACCCAATATGCCATTTCTATCTATTTCTAAAATATAGCTTCACTAGTCCCTTTCTCCTGATGGAGACACTCAATAAATATTTGCTGAATGAGTTTTGAATGAATGTAGAAAATACTACCAGGGTCATGAATTAGCCCTGTGTATTTTACAGATTTATTCCATTGATCTTCCTGAAAAACACTCTCATAAATGGATTCAAATGAATTAAATTTGATGTTCCCTGAAGAAACAAAGCATACACACTGAACCAAAGAAAGAATCAAACTTCAGAAGACATACACAATTCTCTAAAGGAATCTGAACAGTACACAAAGTACTGGATGACACTAAACATTAAACTATATTAGACAATTTCTCCATTTTGGTTGGTGGGAACAAGTCTAGGGAAGATTTTTAAATGACTTACAGACAAAATAATTATATCTTAAATTAAAAATGCAAGTGATTAAAATTTCCTGTCTCTACAAGTATATTTCATACATACAGACATTTGATATATGTGAACTTTAGACCTTTCTGTGTCAGCTTTAGTCACTACCACTGAACTGTGTATCTTTCACATTCAAATTATATGTGTATATATATATATGTGTGTGTGTGTGTGTGTGTGTGTGTGTGTAGAAGTGTAGTTGCCAGTGGCTAGGGGAGGGGAAAGAGGAGGAGTACAGGTAAATAGGTGCAGAGCATTGTTGGGAGTGATGGAAATGTTCTGAAGTTGCTGGAAGTAGATGCAGAACTAAATATAACAAGGTCCAGTGAGTTGCACTCTTCTGAGTAGTGCACATTGCAGTGTATGAATTAGATCATAACAAAGCTATTATTTTAAAGAAAAAAGACTCCAGTAGATTGAAAGAAGTAAGACTGGTAAATGCCATGTGTCACCTATTCTGGCCTCCCACAGTGGACATTGGTTTGTCACAGATCGAGTTCCAACAAATAGGAAAAAATACACCCAAAGGGAAAGCTGTGACTGGCCCAGTTAGCTGTGAGCAAGGAAGTGTAATCACATTACACAGAAGCAGAGATGAAGTCTTGCTTGAGTGAATGAAGCCACTCTGAGAGAATGGGGAGTCCATTTTGGGTCACTCAGTGGAAGAACGTGTATCTAATAACTGTATTTTACTACAAGGGTGTGAACTGTATGATTGCCTTTGTATTTGATTATATGTACTCTATGATTTGTATCACAGTCCCCACTGAATTCTTAAAGAACCTACATCAGTTTTGTGATTGTACCACTGACATATGTATGGCATCAGAAAGCCAAATCAATTACATTTTTGTAAATTCAATAATAAGTTTCCTGTAATTTAGTCATCAAAAGAAGAAAGAGGATTTTATGTATGTAGAGCACACACCATGTAGCTTTGCATGTGTGCTCTGCAGGTGCTTCATGTGAACCAACAGCCTCCATGCTAAAAGAGAAACAGTGAAGTAACTTATTTGAAAACCATGATCTCAATTGAAAATATGAGAAAATTTGTCAGAGAGGGATGGCTTTTCTTATTTGCTTCATGACTAGTTGATTAATTAAGATAAATTTACAGTCAACTCTACTTGAAGGATATTGTACAAATATCACAGTTGATACCAACAATATGTCATGATTTAACATTTTAGAAATCTTTTTTTATTTATACTGTTTTGATAATCTCTTCTCCACCTACAGAAATCCTGTTCATGCTTCAAAACCAAACTTATGTGTTATCCTCCCTTGGGGGCCCCTTATGACCTTGTAAATACTGAAGCAAAATTAGCACCTCTTCATACATTTCTGTATTAATGCACTCATACTTCCACATAATGTTTAGCATATCAGCAGATTTCACTCCCCATCCCTACTGGGTTGTATCTTCTACAGTTCTCTAGAATTCAGCATGGTTATCTAGCAAGCAGTGCATGTTTAAGAACTACTTGTTAAGCAATTTTGAATGCAGAAAATTTAATTTTTGCATCTTGCCTTCATGAGTGGTAGACATACTTATAATTATAATAATCTTGCTACAGTTTGTTTCAAGTCAGAGATCAGAAGAACTTATCAGGTTCATGGATTCTATTTGGCCATTTAGATCTATGAACTAAACAAGGGTAAAAAAATAATCTAGATTTTATACAAAGTTATAAAGTTGTGGAAAATGTTTTCTGCTCTTAGGATCCGTGTTCTGATATAAAGTTGACATTTTCAGCATGAGAGCTGTTTGCTTAAATACTCTCAGGGAAATAGAAATGAGCATTTCTCACCAAGTTGTTCATAACTAGACTGTCTCATTAATCATCATCATCCTCCTGTGACCAAGAAAAACGGAAGAAATTTAAGAAGTCCCCATTCTTGTATGGAAATGAAAACCTTACAGATGCCACTATGTGGCAAGCCTTTCAATTTAATGGTATAATCTAATCTGCAAAGCACCATAAAATGAATATAATTATCCTAATTTTACTGTTGAGAAAATAATACTCATAGAACTGTGATAACTTCAGCAACCTCACATATACATAGGGTTTCAGTCAGAGTAGTCTCTAACTATGTTCCAATTGCCACTTTCAGAAATTTACTACCCAAGAACTTTATTGAGAGCAGCAATTCATCAAATAACTTGTCTTCTGCCATCAGATAAACACTAATAAAGCACATTACTAGAAGCATCACAATAAGGATAGTGGTGTCTTTTTTTCTGTTTCTTTTATTCAAAATAGATTTTTTTTTACAGTATATTCTGGTTATGGTTTCCCCTCCCCCAGGTCCTCCCATATCCTCCCTACTTTTGCTCCCATCCAAATCCATACCCTTTCTTCTCTTACTTATTAGAAAACAAACAGGCATCAAATAACAATAATAAAATAAAATGAGATAAAATGAAAACAAATCAGACTAGAACAAACAAACAATTAAAAAGAAGAAAAATAACCAAAGAAAAAGGATAAAAACCAAATGTAGACAGAGAGATACATACATCCACACACAGAGATATCCCATTAAAAACTCAAAATTGGGAAACATAATATATATGCAAAAGACCTGAAAGCTTTAAAAAAATGCTCTGACAAAACATTATGAGACAAAGAACCTCCAAAAATGCCATTGAGTTCATCTTATATTAGACATCTATTGCTTGGCATGGGACTTGTCCTAACGAGGGATTTATACAGCTAGTGTGTCTCCATTGGAGAAAATTAACTTTTCATTTGCAAGTGGTTATCAGTTGGAGCTAGCTAATTAGTGAGGGGTGGAGGTATCTGTCTGCTTCCCCTATCAAGGCTGTGACTCCATCTGGCCCAGACCTATGCATGCTGCCACAGTCTCTGTGAGTTCATACAAGCATCATTCCTGGTTTGTTTAAAAAGCCTTATTTCCCTGATGTCCTTCATTCACTCTGGCTTTTACAATTTTTCTGCTTCCTCCTCCACAGGGTTCCCTTAGCACTGAGGGGAAGGGATTTGAAGGAGACACTCCATTTAGGACTGAGTGTTCCAAGGTCTTTTACTCTCTACATATTGTCTGACTGTGCATCTCTGTATTTGTTCCCATCTAAGAAGCTTCTCTGATGATGACTGAGCAAGGCACTGATATATGAGTGTAGCAGAATGTCATTAGGAGTCATTTTATTGCTATGTTCCTTTAGTGGAACAGTAAGTAGTGTTTGATTTTCCACTAGGTTCCTAGCCTATCTAGTCTTAGGTTCTTGGCCACCTGAGCACTGTTGGGTATGAGTTCCATCTCATGGAATGGGCCTTAAATCCAATAATATATTGGTTGATTATTCCCACAAGCTTGTGCCACTCTTGTGCCAGTGCATCTTGCAGGCAGATCACTACTGCAGATTGAAGGTTTTGTAGTTAGGTTGGTGTTTACCTTTTTGCTTTGGTAGTATGCAGAATATCCTCCAGCACCATAAACACTACTCATTAGGGTGAAGGCCCTTGGGGAGGCACCAGCTAGACTTCTGTGTTCCATGAGTTGTGTAGGTGTTGTCTTCAGCAACAGGGCTTTACTAAAAGTTTATGAAGAGCAACCAATAGTCTTGGCAATAGCCTGGGTTGTTTGGGTATTTAGATAGAATCCCTTTGACCAACCACTTGATTATATGTTACCAATTTCCCAAACTGGAGGCTTCATTTGGTGACAAGGGATGTCCAGTTGGAGCTCTGTCTCTCCCATTATTTGGCAAATCCATTTAGAACTTCATATATGCATATATTTTAGGAAGGTCTCTACACAACCCCACAAATGGCCCTTAGTTTTATCTGTCCTTCTTGTATTCCCTCCCTCATCCCCCTCTTCCCTGTTTGATCCTCCTGTTCCAATCCTACCTCATCTATCCATATTTATCTATTGTATTTCCCCTTTCTAGGGATAACTATCTCTATCGCCTAGTCCCTTACTCTATGCCTAGCCTCTGTGGTTCTACAGATTGTAACCTGCTTATATTAGACATACAGCTAACATCTACATAAAAGAGAACACATACCATATTTGCCCTTTTGGGTCTGGGTTACCTTACTCAGGACAATTTTTCTATTTCCATCATTTACCTGCAAATTTCATGACTTTATTTTAACAGCTGAATATCCCATTGTATAAATTTACCATATTTATCCATTCAATCATTGATAGACATCTAGGGTGTTTCTAACTTCTGGATAATTATGAATAGAGTAGCAATGAACATGGTTGAGCAAGTGTCTTTGTAGTAGGATGTAGAGTCCTTTGTTCAAGAGTTGTATAGCTGGATCTTGAGGTGGATTTATTCCCAATTTCCTGAGAAACCTCCACAGTGGTTTCCATAGTGGTTGTACAAGTTTTCATTATCACTCATCCCACCAGAAATTGATGAGTGTTCTTCCTCCACATCTTCACCAGAATGAGCTGTTATTTGGTCTATTTATCTCAGTCATTCTAACTAGGTTTAAAAACCAGTGAGATACCTCAGTAGGTAATGATACTTAACCTAAGCCTGATGACATGAGTTCAATTCTCAGGGCCCATATGATGGAAGGAAAGACCTGATCCTCTAACATTATACTCTCTCCTCTATACACACACCCTGGCATGTAGAAGCACACACACACACACACACACACACACACACACACACCATAAAAACACGTACTCAGAAACCATAATATATGAGCAAAAGACCAGCAAAATGTTGGAAGACATTGCTGGTGGGTCAGAGGTCACAGGCTCCCAGTGGCCTGGCAGCTTATCTCGATAGCTCAGCAACATGGAACTCCCTCCATTAAAGCCTCCTGCTCTCTTCTTGCCCTTATCTGGAGAATGTCCTTGGGCCTGGAGCTGTCACTAAACCAGATGCATGATTCATCTTTAGCTTGACCCTTGGCACAGATCCCTGCTGAGAAGACTTGTACTAGGGGCTCTGCTATAGGAACCTGCTGCCACATACTAAGCCTTATGGTAGGAGTGTGCCACTAAATGCAAATTAGGGTTTGTCCCTAGAATCCTATGTATTCTTTATACTCTAAGAATAAAATTGCGCTGATTCATTGAAATCTGTCTCCTAGAAGGCTGTCTCCATTCATGTTCATGGGCCGCCAAGACATTCTGTTACCTGCATCTGCCTCTTTCCCTTCTCAGCCTCGTGGCCAATAGATCCAGAGAGAAAGAGGATCCCTAAAGCAAGATACAAAATTCCCAAACAAAGCATTATGAAACAAAGCATCTCCAAAGGTACTACTGAGTTTGTTTAGTGTTAACCACCTACTGGTGGGCTTGGGGCACTTAAGAGTGGTTTGTAAACCTAGTAAGACTCTATAGGAAAAGCCGGATTATTCCTTTGTAAGCAATTGTCAATTGGTGATGGCTTATGGGTTAGGGATGGGTGAAAGGATAAACGGCACTGGTTTGTCCGTGGAAGAGTCACAGGCCACAGCCACGACTACCAGAGTTAGAAAGAGCTTTATTAGAAAGAAGAGGGGATAGGAGAGAGAAGCCAGGCCTGGTGGGGGAGGGAAGTGGGGCAGAGCAGACAGCAGAGAGGAAACAGAAAGGGAGGGGTGGGGGTCCGCATCCAGCTTTTTAAGGCAGAGACTTCGTCACCACACAGTGGTATGCAGTTGCCCAAGTCCCCTGATGATGTAAGATGTTAGACCGGGAAGAGTGAGATCAGGATCCTAACAATAGGATCTTGTGTCTAGTTTCCCCTCTTAGTGCTGGGACCCCAACTGGCTTGGACCTGTGCAGGCCCTGTGCATGCCCTGTGCATGCTGTCACAATCTCTGTGATTTCATATGTGTGTCAGTCCTGCTGTGTTTAGAAGTGCTTGTTTCCTTGGTGACTCCCATCCCCTATGACTTTTACAATCTTTCTGCCTACTCTTCCACATAGCGTCCTGAGCCTCCTGAGGGGAGGGTTTGATGAAGACATCCCATTTAGATTGATCTCTCCTTCTTTGTACATTGTCCAGTTATCAGTCAGTATGATAAAAAATACAAGGTTATACATGTATGAAAATACCACAATGAACTGCACTGTTTTGCTTGCAAACTGAAAAAATAATACTTTGGTGGATTTTTGAAAGAAAAAAATGTGATTCAAACTTCATTAGTGAAACTAACCTTGCAACTTAATGCAAATGCCAAAGTAGAGTGTGTCTTTACATTTATCCTGTCACAATAAACAGCATTTACCCATTAGCAGTCAATATTAACATCCACTGAAAACCTTTCCTAAAGTGTTATATATGTTATATATATTTTTAAATGATTACTAATATCTTAGTAATAAAATTTTCACAACACCTCTCCTTAGAGATGACTACTGTTATTTTCTATATCACAAGTTGGCAGCAATGGAATCACTTTAGCCTGAGGATGTCATCTGTGCCTGCTCAGCTACTCCAATCCTGCCTCCCAACCGTGTGTGTATATGTGTGTGTGTGTGTGTGTGTGTGTGTGTGTGTGTGTGTGTGTTTATGTTCATGTTGACGATAGGTATCTATATCATGTTCTTTCTTCACACCTTATGTTCTGAGATAGGGCCTCTTACTGAACCTGGTGATCACAAATTGTCTAGGTTGGCTGGCCAGTGAGTTCCACGGATCTACTTATCTCTGCCTTCCCAATGCTGAGTTAACAGGGTGAATGCTGGAGATATGAACTCAGATCCCCAGGTTTTGCATGGCAAGGATTTTCCCCACTGAACTCTCTCCTCGGCTCCTTATCATGGCTTTTGGAAGTTTGTTAGTATCTGCTTTGCATCAGATACTATGATAAATTCAAGGGGAACCACCACAAAGGAAACAGACAAGCTGTTTTTGATGCCTAGCAAGGAAGATGGAGGATGAAAGAGCAACGACAGGCCCTACAAGAAGTCCTACCGTAGAGGTAATTTAAGGTAGAACTGATCATAGCAGAGACTGTGGAATGGCTTGCTGTAAGAAAAGACAAGAGAGTGTAACATAAATGCTGCTGTAGCTTTTCTCATGAGTTAATAATGAAGGCAGATAATAAACTAGATAGTTAACTAGACTCACTTTTGGCACCAAACTGTAGGTAGTAGATTCAAGCCTGCAAGAAAATAAAAGAGACTACAATACCAGTTGACACAGTAGGTCTTTGACTAGTACTGTGGAGATGCAGGGCTATGAAACGACACATAGAAGGTATGGGATGGGGGTATTTTGAGACAGAAGCCTGTGGCTCTCCAACCAAAGAATGAAGGAGAAGGCTGAGAAACACATGAGAGGTAACCTGTGTCAGCAAGCAGATAGAAGCAATAGAAGGTGATAGGGCTGGACTTCCACTAGAATGTTCCCTGTGTGCTCCTTGAACAAGGTTTCTTAATAGGATTCAAAGAAACAATTCAGGAAGCTGAGTATATAAAACATTCAGTGAAAATGAAGTTATCCTCTTCTATCCAAGTTCAATGATAATTCTTAATAAAATTTATGCATTTTTACAGGCAAAATAATTCAGACAAATAATAAACAAGTATCTGCTATGTTATGGACTGACATAGTTAGAAAGAAGCATGTTAGTTACCTAATTCTTCTCTTTTATAAATGAGATAATCGCAAAAGCTGCACTAATTAGAAGTCTTCAGTGCAGTATGTGAAAGAAATGAAAATGCAGGGCCCTAGTCCAGTCCCATGCAGACTCCACAGCCATTGATTCAACTCTCATGAGTTCCCTCTAGTTTGGTTTGATCGTCCCTGCATGTTTCCCCATCATGATCCTGATGCACTTGCTCATAGAATCCCTCTTCTCTCTCTTTGACTGGACTCCTGGAGCTCTGTCTAGTGATTGGCTATGGATCTCTGCATCTGCTTCCCTCAGTCACTGGAGAAAAGTTCTGTGATGACACTTAGGGTATTCACCGGTCTGATCTCTGGGGCAAGCCAGTTCAGTTCAGGCACCTTCTCCACAATTGTTAGTAGCCCAGGCTGGGTTTATCCTGGGGATTCTTGACAACTTTCCTAGCACTGGGTTTCTCTCTATCCCCATGATGTCTCTCTCTATCATGGTATCTCTTTTATTGCATTCCCTCTCTCTCCCTGTTCCAGTTCAACCATCCCATTCCCTTATGCTCTCATCCCCTATCCCCTACCCTCCATTGCCTACCCCTCATCCCCAGTTTACTTGTGGAGCTCTCATCTGTTTCCCCTTCCCAGGGCAGTCCATGTATCCCTTTTTGGGTCTTTCCTGTTAGTTAGCTTCTCTGGAGTTGTGGGTTGTTGCCTGATTACCCTTTGATTTGTATTTAGTATCCACTTATGAGTGGGTACATACCTCTTGCCTCTACTGAATGTGCCTCCACATGGAAGGCCTTGCCTTCTTGTGGGAGGGAGTGGGAATGGGTTGGGAGGGGAGGCTGGGGGGTGGGAGGAGAGAAAAGGGGGATCTTTGATTGGTGTGTAAAATAAATGAAAATTTTTTCTTAATAATAAATAAATAAATAAATGAAAGAAAGAAAATGTAGGGGCTTGAGAAGATAGCTCAGTAGTTAAGACCATGAGTTGCTCATGCAGAGGACAGAAGCTAAGTTCCCAGAACCCACATGGCAGCTCACACCCAGTGATAATGCAAGTTCCAGAGAATCTTGTTGCCTCTTCTGGCCTCTGGGGGGGGACCAGACACACAGGTGGGGTTCATACATACATTCTGTCAGACATTCCTATTCTTTAAATAAAATAAATAAATCTTTGAACAAAGAAATGAAAATGAAGTAATGTCATGGCTGAATTATAGCCCCAGATTCATACAGTGTAGGCCCAACCCTAGTATCTGTGATTTTGTGTGGGTGGGGGTATACATTCATGTACACACGTGTGTGTAAGAGAACCTTTACAATAGTGATTAGTAAAGAAGAGAGGCTGGCGAGATGGTTCAATGGGTAAAGGCACTTGGCACTGAGCCAGAAGATCTGAGTTTAATCCTCAGGACCTAAGTAAGGTGGGAGGAGAAAACTGATGCCTGTAAGATATAATGTGGCTTCAACTAGCTCTCATCGGCTTGTACCCCTCCTTACTAAGTAAATAATAAAATAAAGAAAACCCAAACCAAAGAAAAATAGAAAATGAGGACCTTAGAGTGGGTCCTCATCCAACCTAATAATAGTTGTCTTTGAGGGAAGAGATGGGGGAGAAGAACATCAGGGACTGTGAATAAGGAAGACCATCAGGGTCAGTGAAAAGATAGCCATCTAGAAGCCAATGAAAAAATGGCTTAGATAAAACATCCTTCTTGACTCTTAAACTGTAAGCAAATGAGTTTTTGTTGCTTGAGCCACCCCATCTGTGGTATTTTGTTATGACAACCACAGCAAACTAACAAACGCCCACACATTTTTATGTTTATACAAACATTTATCATCCTTCCTCCCCCTTCTCCAATTTCAAAACACTTCCTTGCTTAGTGCTATGCTTGGGCCTCTTAGAACCTTTTGTTAAGTAGGCAGCAGGGCAGCAAGTAGCCTATGCTCTGCTGCCTTCCTTCTTTACAGGACCACCACCCCAGGGAAACTCCTGGTTTCCTGCTCTCTGAAAGTGTCCAAGATAAACATTCAAGTCTGAAGAGTCAAAGATCAGAGTCATATATGGGAAAACAAAGGTGGTGGTTGCCTCTCTTGGCCCAGGTCATCTTATATAATATAATGTTTTCAAGCTCCTTTCATTTACCTGCAAATTTTATTTTTCTTTACAGCTACCTAAAATCCCACTGTGTATAAGTTACCACACATTTATTGTCTAGTCATCATTTGATGGATATCTAAGCTGATTCCATTTCCTGGTTATTTTGAACAGAGCTTCATTGCACATGGATAAGCAAGTATCTCTGTGGTAGGCAACACATTCCTTCTGATACATGCCTAGGAGTGGACTTGATTTACATAGTAGCTATACTAGTCTATATTCTCACCAACAATGAGTAAGGACTCCTCTTCCCCCACAACCTCAATGGCTTCTGCTATCACGTGGTTTTTTTGATAACTGCTATTCTAACTGGAGTGCTTTATAACCAAAGGCAGCCTTAATCAGAGACGCTTCTACTTTCAGTGGAAGGTGGTAACTGTAGAGACTCAACTGTTCAAGGTGTTCAGGATAAACGACATTTGGGTTCTCACCTCTAAACAGGAAATTGGTACCATGCCCTTAAGGAGTAAGAACAACGTGCAAGAGGGAGCAGAAAGAATGTTAGAGCCAAAAGATAGGAAGAAGGCTGGAAATGCTATCTTCAGGACATCAGACAGACATGCAGCCATATTCTCACAAGAACTGCAGCCTGCTGCCCTGGAACCACAAAAGAGTGACCCTGTGAGTAGTTAATCGTGAATCGTGATGCCCTACCATCCCTTGCTACTAATGGACCCTGAGGGAGGTGCACAGTGACCCCCTCAGGCCCCAGAAGATAATTTCAAACTAGTGATCGTACAGATGGTTCTGGTTAAACTCAGCGGATCACAAAACAAAAGATGTGAACGTGGGAGAGGGACGTGTAGGGAGGCGTGCAGATGATTGACAGGGTGGGAGGGACATCAGAGAGAGTGGGAGTGGACGTGATCAAATGCATTATATACAGGTGTAAAAATATCAAAGAGTACATTTAGTTAATAGAACAAGTGAAAAGGGCAGGGCAGTGAACCAGCTTGCCACACTCGATAAAGCAACAAAGGTCCTGGCTCAGAATTTACTCCCAGCTACTAGTAAAGAATTCGAGTTTATGGATGACAGGAAGGAGAATGAAAATCGCCTACCTGAGTCCCAGCCCAGTGCACCCCTGGGGGTCCCAGGTAAACAGTGTTTCTAGGTTTTCAAGGCTGACATAAAGGAACGGGGGTGAGTAGAAGGGGGATCTGAAAAGGTCCACACCAAGCAAGGTCCCATAGTATTCACAGGGAACGGAGTTAGGGTTCCCCAGGAAATGGAGGTAGGGTGGGAGGAGGGGGCACCTGCAAGCAGGTTGTTACAGGCTGGGGGGAGGGACAGGAGAAATCGTAACAGAGAACAGGAAGGAGATTGAAAATCACTATCCTGAGTCCCAGAGAAGTTCAAGTCTAACATCTCCTAAATGTAAGCCAATCTTCTAACACAAGTATTTGTGAGATGGATGTCATAATTATTAAAATTAAAGGGGCAATAAATTTTAAATAAATATTGCCCTACAAAGTGAACCAAAAATAAGTAAATTAATAAAGTGTGACAGCAACCACAGAAAACTAGTAAAATGAAGCCCTAAACCAACGCTCATTAATCATAAGCACTTGCAATCTTACTTTCCAGGACTTCTTAGGTGTCATATCTTTTAAACCAGGTGTAGTGTATTTTCTAATGATCACTTGCAATAGATTTTTGTTCTTCCGAACTGTCTGTGGTTTGAGACCCCTATGGTTCCTTTAGACCACAGAGATGTAGTTCTCACTAAAGCCCTTTATCTGAGAGAAATGTTCCTCTGATAATTTTCAAGATCAAATTCTTCTCAGAGCATGTTGACCTCTCCTCTGGGAAAGTGTAAGTATACTGGGCACTGTGCTTCCAAAAGCTTGGGCACCTCCCACGGCTCCACCTTTAATGCCTCTAACTGTGAACACCATGCTTGCTTCCTGCACATGAATCCATGATGAAAAAGACCATATGCTGTTATATATCAACATAAATTTCCCAACAAATGTTCATATCTTTGCAGACACAAGGCTTCTGTTCCTCTATCCACAGTAGGGAAATAATATTTTTATGCCGGCATACGGTAATAAGACCTAGTTACCTTCAAATTCTTACACTTGTAGTTCCCTGCCAACTGTTCCTGCTCCATCACCAACAGGTGCTTCAGCATATAGCATGTGGGTGAGAAGACATACACCTCAAGTGCCGGGAGCTGATGATCCTGAAAAGCAGTGCTTCTTTTAGAAGAAATAACAGCTTCTCATTAATATCCCAGGCTTTTAAATATGCTGGAAGGTTGCAAGAGCATACCCCTGTGTGTGGTGAGTTACAGAAGACAGAAAAAGCTTCAAACAGTTTAGTGTTCAGCTCTGTCTCTAGTTAGACCTTACTAGAGCACATGGAGGCCAACCTAGCCAAATCTGAAACATAACATGAGAATCCTGTCTGTAACAGCTCCCAGATTGCCTTCTAAATTTAAGGGAAGGTACAGAGGTGCTGGGGATTTTGTGATCAAACGAGTTTGAACAAGGCCTTGGTGGCCATGGAGGGAAGTCACATTCCAGCCACATAAATACTAAGAAAGCCACAAAATCTCCTCCATTTCAGTTTTCTCTCTTTAGAGTGGGAATGATAGGAGTCTAAACTGTGTCACAGTAGGGATCCTGTTAAGGTCTCAGGGTCAAGGACTCCACTTTCAGGCATTGAAAGTACAGAGTATATTTGGTTTAGTTCCCCATAAGGGTATGTGAAAATGTTCAGGGAAAATTGTGACTTCACAGCAGCCTCAGATCTGAGCTCACAGTGTGCACACTTTGCACAGGACATGCTATGCAACACTTCCTAGAACACCTCAGTCAAGTTGGGACCATGAATGTTGTGCTGCATGGCCTTCCTCATGGTCTGCTTGCATAGAAAAATATTGGTTCCAGAAAACAGACTTGGAATGTTTTCCAACTTCCAGTCCTCAGCACTTAAGTGTAAAGTAAGTGTAACTGGATTAGATTGTATGCAAATATTTGATTTTAAAAATTGCTTTTTGAGCTGCTGACTAGAGTTTCATTTAAAAAGATGTTAAACGAATTTTGGCTTGAGTTTAGGCTGGAATTTTTGAACAATTTCTGGGATAGCCCCGCACATATTTCTGTTATATTTGTATTCTTGGCATTAATTATAAAATGATATTGTTGATCAACTCTGAAAAATCTTGAAGATGCTTCAACAGTCAAATATTCAGCCCATATTTAATGCTTTCTGTAACAATAAACATGCAATCTACCACATTAGGATGAAAAGTTGCTTTTGCCTCTACTAAATGCTCAAATTGTATGTACACCAAGAAATAGTTTCAGCATAAATATCTTTAGGGTTTGTTGTCGGTAAATGTTTGATTTGTATACCTATTTAATATATTTATTTACCTATGGTTATATAAAAGTTTCTGGACAAAGGGGTCAGAAGTGGCAAAAGTTCTTGAAGTACTATTTAGCACTGCTCCTTTCTACAGATCTGATGAGTCTTGAAATGCTCCATCTGAAAGGATCAGGGATCAGAATCAGCAGAGCCCCTGTGTTACACTCATTCAAGGTTTCATTGCACCCTAGGCTGGAAGGCAGTTCTCGGTGCTAAATACCACTTCAAATCATTCAGAGATACGGAGTTTGATATAACACATCAGATAAGATAATAAAGGGTCAAATTTTCAAGCCACCTAGCATTTATAGCATGAATCTCCACCACCCCCAATTTGGACAAGATGAGGCAAATATTCCATTTCCAGAGTGAAAGGAAACTCTGAAAACTAAATTGTCATTGCAATTAAAGTTCTGGCATTCAATAGAAGAATCGATTTAAATGTTTCATCTTCTAATTTATTCTTCTATTTAGTCACTATAAAAATGAAGCCCAGACCATTTGCACTGAATCTTTGTTTCTCCCATTGCTACACTGGAGTGGTGTCCTCATGAGTCCGTGTTTCTCAGGGGCTTCACCTTTTCAGAGTCTAAGTCATTAATGAAACACAAAGATTGTTTAACTTCCCCAACAACATTGAGGTGTTTTTGCTTTTTAGTTTTATTATTTCATTTATTTTTCCCCTTGAGACAGTCTAGATTGACCTTGAACTTAACTATACCCAAGGATGGCTTCTAAGTCATGAACATCTTCCTACTTCAGCCTCTCAGGTGTCAAAACTACAGGAATGAGCCACCTCTCCTAGCACATCTAAGAATTTTAAAGCCCTAGACAGTTCCATAGTCATTAAAATAGTCCAAGGTCAAACAGCCCCATCAATATATTCTAGAAACACAGGGCGATGATTAATCATAAACCACAGCAGAGATTTAATCATTCTTTCATAAAACAAGTGACTGCATGTAGCTCATAAGGTAAGCATCAAGGATTGAAAGAGAGGAGACAACAGAGGAAGAGACAGAGAGTTGTGTAATTTGTCTTGTACTGAAACTAGTTTAAAATGTGACTGTGAACTTACTAAGAATCAACCTCCTGGGTGATATCAAATGACTGATAAGAAGTGGACCTGAATAGTCTATAAAACTAAACCTCAGACAACAGAAGTCATTGGTTTCCTTGAACTCCACAGTGCCTAAGAGACGTCATCATATAAGCCCTGGTACAATATTCCCACAAAAGATTGAAATCATTTTAAAGAATTTATTTGAGTATTAGCAGACCCTCATGATACTAGGATCATACCCCAAATCCTCACTGTGCATATCGAACAAGTTGTAGGACACTCATTCTTTAATGTCAAGAATTCTGGAAGTGGTCATTGCCTTTCCATGCCCAGATGTTTCCTCAATCCTTGGCTCTCCACACAACCCACTCACCACTGGGTTCCAACCTGTCTTTGAATAATCATTATGTTCTAGGTATTTTAATAACCTGTCATTACTTTGTATGAACTTAATATTTCTCCTTTTATCCATTAAGGCATGACTCAAAGAATATGACAGTCCAAGATGATAATAGTTGTGGCAAGGAAAGATGGGAGAATTTGAAATCAGGTTCTGAGTGACTGGAAAGCCCACTCAACCACTATGTTCACCTGTGATAGGCTATTGTAGGACAAAATGCTAAATGGTCTTATTAAATAAAAAACCTGGAGCCAGATATCAGGGTTAAAACCTGAGACATCAGAGGAATAGGAAAAGCCACAGCTAAAATCACTTCACCAACTCTGCAGCTTCCAAAGAGAACTACTTCCTGTATACCCATGCTATATGCCTTTCTGTTTGCCAACTCATTTCCTCTCTCTGCCCAGCTACATCACTTCCTCTTCCTGCCCAGCTCTGCCACTTCCTGTCTGTCTGAACAGACTTCTAGACCTTTATGGTTAGTGCTGGGATTAAAGGTATATACCACCACACCTGGCTCTGTTCCCAGTATGGCCTTGAACTCACAGAGATCCAGACAGATCTCTGCCTTCTGAGTGATAGGATTAAAGGCATGTGCTACCATTGCCTGACCTCTATGTATAATATAGTGGTTGGCTTTTTCCTCTGATCCTCAGATAAACTTTATTTGGGGACACAGATAAAATATCACCACAGGCTATAGTAGCTCAGGTTTAAGACTGAAATATCTGCTCGTCCCAAAATATAACTATGTGTGACAGTTCATACAACATACATAGTAAAAAAAAGTTACTCCTGTGGTTCTTGGCATGTACATGAAGATGGGACTCATTGAAATCCCCTGACACTCTTTCTAGTAAAAGAGGCAGTGTCATGCTGAATCTGTATAGTGTTGCAAAAATCCATAAAGAACTGGAAAAGCTGAAGGTCAAATGGGATGAAATCTCTCAACATAAGCTACATTATGTTTTCCAATAATATAGACAGACTTCCATATCTTTCAGATAACTAGACTACCAGAAGGAGGTGTGCAGCAAAGTTTGTCATGTGCATGTGTGTATACAGGTGCACATCTCACCTTCAGAAATGATTATCCTTTCTTGGTTAGTAATGAGGTACTGTTTGTTTGTTTTTTTACACCTAATAATTTGAAAAAGTGGTTCTTCCACTTTCTGAATTTATGTGCTTTTCCCAGGTTCCCTCCCTGTATTTTCAAACTCTAATGACACTGCATTACAGAGAATTGCTAGGCCAAGGTCCACAGATATTACTACTAAATCTTTTGCCTCTAACTGCTTGTCAGCATCATGTACAGTGTTTCTCTTTAGATCCTCCAGTGGGGATTCATGTGGGTCAGTCTACACATTGGCTGGCAAGTATGTTATTCCTGCCAAATCATGCAGTTGAGATGAGAACATTAATTTATCTCAACAGACATGTGTCTATGAGGCTTAACAAAACAGCCATATGCTACTTGAGTAAGTAGTATTACCAAGAAAGCAGTTAGCACCAGAAACCATGCTAGAACGTTTGAAATAGACCATGTGCGTGGTCTTCACTTTATTTTTAGGAGCATGTTATTTGCTCTTATGGTCTTCAGGCCTTAATGTAGATCCTGCAATGCTTTATATCAGCTCATGGTTTTCTTCCTGCCTTGAATGTTGATGAAAAACGGCATGGACATGACTTTCTGCACATAGATTCCCCAACCCTACCTAAGACCTGGTAGGGGGAAGAGGAGATAAGTCTTGTGGTAGGGCCCAGATGGTAAGAGCCAGCTTCACAATAAGGTCAATGTGATCCCAAGCTTGCCTTTCCCAGGGTGGGTTGTATATGTTTTATAAATAAAATGTATTGTACTATGAATTCAATATATAGAGAACATTTAGAAATGTAGAACAGTGGGGTCATAGAAAACCTTTAATTGGACTATCTCCAAATGATGACATATGTTTCTGTAAATTTGTTATTGTGGTGGTATTGTATTCCCCAAAATATTGTGCACCCTAATAAACTTATCTGGAGTCAGAGACAGAACAGCCACTAGATACAAAGGCTAGAAAATGGTGGCACTCACACCTTTAATCCTAGCCTTCTGGAGGCATGGATCTCTGTGAGTTCAAGGCCACACTGGAAATAGCCAGGCATGGTGACACACGCCTTTAATCCCAAGAAGTGAGCCTTTAATCCCAGGGAGTGATGGCAAAAACAGAAAGATATATAAGGCGTGAAGACCAGAAACTAGAAGCTTTTAACTGGTTAAGCTTCAGGCTTTCAAACAGCAGTTCAGCTGAGAGCCATTGGGAAGAGGACACAGAAGCTTCCAGTCTGAGGAAACAAGACCAGCTGAGAAGTTGGCCAAGTGAGGTTAGTTGTGGTTTGTTCTGTCTCTCTGATCTTCCAGCGTTCACCCCAATATCTGGCTCAGGTTTGATTTTATTAGTAAGAACTTTTAAGATTCCTGCTACCGTTACTGTAATGCTTTCATCTATACTTTTCAATATAACATGGTAATTAACATATTACTCATTTTACTTTTGTCTGTAAGTGATGCATCTTCTCCCTTCACAATTATGTTATTTTAAATAAAATGCCAATGGTTACTGCAATAAAAGTTTTATAACCAAAATATCTTTATAGGTAGGTTGTTTCCAATATTAAACTATAATAAATACAAGTGTAACCAAAGAGTACTACTGTTCCTAGTTGCACATGTAGCTTTCATAAATATTTGCTGTTTCTAGGCATGAATTTGTGAAAATTTAGTAAAATTAAAGTATTATGATAATTACATTGTGTACCATCACCAAAATAATTGTATTTGTCAGCAGATGTGCTTAGGAGCACAGATTCCAGAGATGCAATGCATGAAACAGAATCTGAATTTCAGCCTCTAACAACTTTTGCATGTTAATGTATTTTTTCACCTACAAAGTAGAAAAGGCCATAGCACCATTTTAGACTTTTATAAGTATTACATGACACAGTGAGAATAATACAACAGGTGTCTGGTAGACTTTTAAATTATTTGCTTTCTAATAGAAATGTAATATTCCATAATATAGATGTACCACTATTTATTTTATTCTTAAAAGCTGATGCAAGTCATCTCTCATGGTTTACCTCACAAAAACTACACAGCCATGGAAATACATTTTATCCAAGTAAATGTCTTATATTTGTACTGAAATTTATAAAAATGAAATTGCTGAGTCATAAGATCATAATTTTAAAATCTGACAAAGATTTATTTTAATGATCACACTAATTTTGCTATGGCCTTGATGGATACGATAATTTTTGAGCTTTACATGGTTTATTTATTTACTAGGTACATCTTCCTTATTAATTTATTGGACTAACAAATATTCACCAGTTGTTAAGCCATTTAGAACATTCTTAAAATTTCCAAGGAACTTCAGATTTGGGTCTTTTAAATAATTTTCAAAATTGACTTGTTTTGTCTGTCTGTAATGGTGTTTTATAAATAGAACAATTGGTGTTAGCTCAAAGTATGAAAAAAATTCTAACATTAACAACTCTCTTCTACTTTTATATATGATTCTTATTCCTGGGCACTATCTACTTCTTATCTATAGAACTCAAATTCATTGGTTTTTAGATTTTCAAGATGTACCTACTTATGGCTCTCATACATGTGTACATTGTGCAATGTAAAAATTGGGGTTATTAATCACTTTTTAATAGGATGTCATAACTAAAATAGCTTTCACCACTCAAGATTACTAAATAGTACTGAGCAATATGAGTTCACTGGTAAAAAAAATTACCCACTGAATCAACCTGCAATTTTATGTTTCTTTATATGTCTACATCTATGTGCATATCAATCTTCCCATATGTATCTTTCTGCATTTCATTTTTTTAAAACAATTAATATTTTTGTTTAAATATGTTACCTCAACGTTCATGGTTCTACTGCCTTGGATTGTAGCATTATTAAATAAAACAGATATTCACATATACTTAGAGCTTTGTTGGATTCAGCACCCCCCTACCCCCATTTTTCTGTTGTTCCTAAACTAAAATACCTTAAAGCTTCAGATGTTTCTGATACTGATATGGATTTTAGAAAAACTCCTTTTTTTTGTCCCCTCTTATTATTTGATTTCACTTTCCATTCAAGCGTTCACTCGAGGGAGATTTGAGAGATGGGAGATCATGTCATAGGTTTTCTTCTCTTTAGTGTTTTGGTCTCCTTTATCTAAACATAAAAGGCACTAAGTCCATTGAATGTCTTTTTCCACAAAGGTTTTCCTAACAAAATATTTAGTAGTACATCTGAAAAGTTTCTGTACATGATTAATTCTTAGTCTTTATTCCAAATATCTAATGCATTTGTCTTGTTTCATGTTACAAGGCACATGGCATGTTATAATGACTGTCTGGAAGGGAAAATATTTGAGTGCCTGGAGTGGAAGGGAAGGTTATGGGGTACCTGCCTTTGTAAGCTATTCAGTTAAGAAATGTGCCTAAAGGTGAGGAGAAAGTTATTCTCTTTAAATTATTCAAAAAGTTAGATATGAGATAATCCACTAATATAGTATTTAAATATCAACTATGCTGAGACAAAGCAGTATTTTTTCTTTTTATAATAATAAGTTTAGAAACATAATTTGTTTACACAAATAAATATTGTTTATATTATGTCATATTATACATACGGTTCACACATTCCTTAAAGTAGGATTGCTGTGTTTCAGAAATACTCTACAAAAGTATTATGATATTGAAAATTCAAAGGAGTATTGAAATCTCAGGCAAGGAAATGTAGCACATAGAGTTCACCTATTCACTCTGTATTAGTTTGCATCCTTACCACTGAAACCAAGTACCTAAGAGATGCTACATGATGGAGGAAGAACTTGTTGGGGCTCATGGTTTCTGAGGGACTAGTCTATTATGGCAGAATGGAATACAGAACAAAGGAGTTCAAGGCAAGGCAAGGCAGGATCAGAGAAAGAAAGGCTAATATTGAGAGAACCCAGAGCAAAATATGCCAAGAACACACCCCTCAGAATATACTTCCTCTAACTCGGGCTTACCTCCTATTTTTCACCATCCAATAATGCTACCTTATCATGGATCTATCAAGGCATGGTTTGATAAAAATCTTGATTATGTCAAAACCACATAGATTATCTCTGGAAATGCAACCCAGACACAATCAGAGGGGTGCTGTTCACGAGGTCCCCAAGCATTTCCCAACCCAACTCAGCTGACAATCAAAATTAGTAGCCATTATGCACTCACTTAATTTTAGATTCAAGAAGTTTTTGTTAAATCCCCACTATAGCCCAAACCAATTGTGGAGTAGGGCACTAAAAAGGGGAATCTGTGTCCAGGGGTGCAGAAGCCATGGTGATACTCATTTTTCTACATTCTCTAGTAGGTTTGTTGATGTAGTCTTCAAAATTATATACATTGTAATTATTATTTTGAAGTTTTTCATTCAATTTTTCGTAAAAACAAGTCTCTGTACCAACTGCTTACCTCGGGGAAAAGTTTCCATACGACTGCTTGTGCAGATACTTTTTTTGACAGGAAAACAGAGACACATTAACATCTATTACTGTTCCGTGACACTTTATGATTGGAAAGTCCATATGTGCAGAAGCCGCTACAAGCAAGGGCTTCAAATAGAGAGAACTGAGCAGTGGAAGCAATGTAAACTGTTATTTGATCTCCATAGAAGAGAAGATGAGAAATGGGGGAAAAAAATCAAATCAATAAGGAAGAAAAGAATCTGTGGAAGTGGCAGAGGAGACATGTGAAAGTCTTGAAGGGTGACCAGCTGTTGCATCTCTGAAATTTGTCAAAAAGAAAGACTTGTTGGGGAGAGTCAGTTGACAGAAAGCTGTCGTGGAGGGCTGACGAAGTGGCTGTCTCAGGGGAGAGCTAGAGAGCAAGGAACTATACTGGGAAAGAGCCCGGGGCAGATGCAGGCTTTGAAACGGTTCCTGTTGCTGCGCAGACTGTCTGCACACAGAGACTTGGATCTGGCAGCAGAGTGAGTGCTTGGCAGAGGCGAGGCAGCTTCTTTTTCTGGCGCTGCCACTTTCCCATTTTACCATTGTCAGTTTCTGCCTCGAGGAAGAGGAGATGCTCTTGCTACATCTTGTTTCTCTCTGAAGATGGCATTAAGAAAAAGCAGAAGTGGCCCATGGCACATAGCAAAAAGAGGTACCTATGCACCCATCCAGCTCTTCCCTCAGTGCTTCAGAGGTTCTGAACAGGGGCTACTAATGGGTTCCTTCTGGGAGGCTGCACATTCATAAGCTAACCCTGCAGAAACTGGGTGGGGCTGGAGTTTAAACAACTCTAGTGACATTCTGAAAGAAAATAATCAAAGTATATCTTTTGTTATTCACTACTAAACCTATTAAAGTGCTGAGCTGTGAAAACTGCAAAATGGTGCCTGTGATCCACTGAGAATATTTACGACAAACATCTTCAGGTTGGCTACGTTCTATTTTTTTCTAATAGGTGACAGGTCTGAGTGTCACAGCTTAGCCCTGAGCCCTGTGTAACTCATACCTACCACTTCTGCTTCCTGTCATCCCTCACAGAGGCCATGAAAGTGATGGGATTAAAGCAGGCACCAAGCAAAAGAGAATTGGTAAGACCCCTACATAACCAGGACAGATGCCTTCTGTCGCCTGCTGTGTTTGTCAAACTCAGCTGTGCACTGCACAGGAAGGTGCTGCGGGAACCTTATTGAACTTCTAAGAAAGAGAAACGTGTTCCTAATTTACTAGATGAGGAGCATGGGTGAAACTTGATAGGCTCATTGAGGGTCATCTTCCACCAATAAGACATTGAGCTAGAATCTGAATTCTTCCAGTCCATCAGATATCAATGTGTAGGTTTGTCTCATCACATCATTCTGCCTACTAGACTTATAAACATGGACACACTTATTTCATTCTTACAGATACACTGGTGGAGGTATACTATTGTCCTTTTCCTGTAGAGGCATAGAGCAATTGTTTTAAAAAGCTAGCTTCCAATAAAGTCAGGAAGTCATTTAATACTCATGCACTTATAGAAGCTTAACAACATGGCATGAAATATTCTAAATATTGTAGCATGCATATTCCCACACATCCCGAGAACGATTTTTAAAATAAGTATAATTATTATTTCGAGTTCTCAAATGGGCTAGAGAGACACAAAAAGTTTGAGCAGTTTATTCAACATTATCAAGAGTGGTACTAGAGGATGGAGATGGCTCTGCAGTTAAGAATTTATATTGCTCTTGCAGAGGGCAAGAGTTTGGTTTCCAGTAGACACATAAGGTGGCTTACACTACTTGTAACTCTAGCTACAGGGGATTCTGTGCTTTCTTTTGGCCTCTGTGAGAATGTGCATGCATATTTGAACACACACGCACACGCGCACGCGCACGCGCACGCACACATGCACACTTTAAAAATTGAATAAGAGAGAGTTCATAAGAAATGAAGCTTGAATGGTTGGTATTCAATATCTAAAACCCAAACCATCACACTGTACCTAAAATATGATGACTTACTCAACTGAGGAAAGGAGCCTGTGCCTTTGGAAGAGACCATAGTTAATTACTTGTATCCTACCTCCTTTCACACCTATACTCTATTCACCTACACCTGTCTTGGCAGTATGCTCTGCAAACACACAGAAAAGCTGAGATAGAAGGGAAGAGGGGGTCTGTGAACTTGGATTCCCTGTGTCTATTTCTCTCATGACTATCAAATCAATTCTAATTCTGATGTGAAATGTACAGGAAGACTTCTTGGTTCACTTCTGGGGAAAAAAAAATTCTACATTCTCTAGAAAAAGTCATTATTTTCCATGTGCATGTGGTTGTATCTGGATGTGCTCCATAGTACTTCCATAGACATCCTATTTCATTAGTTACTTTTTTGTGACAAGACACCACGACCAAATGAACTTATGAAAGATAAAGTTTATTTTGGCTTATGGTACAAGAAGGTTAGGTCTATAACGGCTGGATAGCATGTAGGCAGGTGGCGGACATAGTGGCTGATGACAGCAGGAAGAAGAACCTAATAGTATACATTCTGCACTGCAAGAACAAAGGAGAGGGAGAATGCAGCAAGAAAGGCAAAGCTTTAACCTCCCAAAGTCCACTCCAGCGACATCCTTCCTCTAGCAAGGCCACACCTCCTACATCTACCCAGACAGCACCACCAACTGGGGACCAAGTGTTCAAAAGCATAGTCTTTGGGAGACATTCTCATTCAAACCACCACACTATGAACAGAACAGTCCCAAGAATACTGAAATAGGGAGGTGGAGAAAACTTATATCTTAATCACGTTGTTGAGATGCTGAAATAAACAATATATTCACCTCATGTCAAGGCTGTCCTCATAGATAATAATAGTTGTCCTTAGTTTTTAAGCAATGTGGGGAGAGGCTTCCTAATACCTGTAGACTGTTACATCTTGACCAAAATAAAGCCATTCCCAAATAGATAATGAACTAGAATGATAAGATAAACTAGAAGTAAGATCTCCTTGAATGTATTCTTGGGACACATTCTCTTCCTTTCATGTAAGAGGCAAGCAGGAGCCAGATGACCATTTGAAGAATGCCATGGTTTAGATATGCATTGTTCCCCACAGGCTCAGAGTTTGTTTATTCAGTCTCAGACTTGAAGTGCAATTTTGAAAGCTGTGGAACATTTATGAGATGGGGCTGGTTGGTGAAAGGAGGTTACTAATAGTGAGTTTTTGAAAGATATCCTTACCTTTGGTCCTGGCTGTACAATCTCTCACTGCCATGGAAAAAGCTGATCCCTCACCCATGGGTAGCAGGAATCTTAGAAGGTCTTATTAATAAAATCAAACCTGGAGCAGGTATTGGGGTGAACACTGAAAGATCAGAGAGACAGAACAGGCCACAGCTAACCTCACCTGGCCAACTTCTCAGCTGGTCTTGTTTCCTCAGACTGGAAGCCTCTGTGTCCTCATATCCGAATGACTCTCAGCTGAACTGTGCTGCTCAAAACCTAAAAGCTTAACCAGCCAAATGCTTCTAGTTTCTGGTCTTCATGTCTTATACATCTTTCTGTTTTTGCCATCACTCCCTGGAATTAAAGGCTCACTTCTTGGGATTAAAGGTGTGTGTCACCATGCCTAGCTGTTTCCAATGTGGCCTTGAACTCACAAAGATCCAGAGGGATTTCTACCTCTGGAATGCTAGAATTAAAGGTGTGAGTGCCACCATTTTCTAGCCTTTGTATCTAGTGGCTGTTCTGTCTCTGACCCCAGATAAGTTTATTAGGGTGCACAATATTTTGGGGAACACAATATCACCACACCCATGCCTTCTGATGGACTGAAATCTCTCCAAAGCTACAAGCCAAAAAAAACATTTCTTGCCTTAGATTGTTTTTGTCAGGCAGTTGAGGCACAGAACAAAGTCACTAACACAGAGAATTATTGCATTAATCAATGAAGGGTGGCATCTAAGCCTTCTTCCAACTGCAAGTTATCCTTTCATAAGCAAGATAAAATAAATTCACAAGTTTTTTTTCATATTTTAGAGGTGTCAGAAACAAGCATTGTATACATTAAAATATTAAAAGCCATATGTCACACTTTTTTGGATAACCAGTTTTTATATTCATATGTTGAAAACTAACCTAAATAAATAAGGCATGAGGTCCTGCTCTGATAAGAGATGGAAAGAATCTCCTAAATTGGTCTGAGATTTTCCAGACCAATTAAAAATTTCCCCCCTCACCTCCACTCTAACACCACAAAATCCTTTTACATCTGTGATGTGGTCTAGCCCTCCTTTTGCCTATTGGCAAAGCAAAGATACATTTCAGACACCCTTCTTCTCAAACCCAAGCCCCACTTAGGTTTTGTAATCAGAAACACACAGGTAGATCGTTATTTGCATTCTAAAATAATAGTAGATTGGACTCTATTTTAGCTAGAATGGTAGCCTTGGCCAGAAAGGGCACATTTCATATTTAATGTTTTGTGTATCACCAACCTTTCAAGCCTAGCTTTCAAAATCCCCAGGCTGTATTGACAAAGATTTCCTACTCAGTGTTTTCCAAAGTCTCTTGACTGAAACAAGTGTGGATGCCAGTGAGGGAAATAAAAACCTCTCCTTAGCTCATTTATAGATATTTGGAACACATTTTTTTTTTGAGAATTTGCATGACTGAGGTGGAAAGCCATGCTGACTGGTTGTCTGGACCATGTCAGCCTCAGCTGGAGTTAGATGCAAGAGGGAAGTCAGTGTAGTAGGATGTTGTTGTTAGCAGGCCCAGGTCTGATACTGGGCCAGCATTCCACAGAACTCTGTGTGAATTGGGCAGTGGCCCAATGCTTCCTTCCCTGAAGAGCATTGTCCTGACCAAGTGAGCCCATTTCACACAACAGGAGACTTACCTGGTAACCTTATCCATCAAGTTAATTTGAACTCTTCTCTTCTACAACTCTCTGTGGCATTAGGGTGAAGCTTGACTGCAGGTTAGACCCATCCCATAAACCATGCTTCCTACTTTTCACAAGAGAAGATGCCTTGAATATCCTGACCCCTCAGTTAGACCTTTGTTTTAGGAAAACTAAGTGTAGAGAACATTTCTTCTCCCTACCTTGCCACCTCCTCTCAGACAGAAGTGGAGAGGCCCCACAGGGATCTGCCTTTTATGGATCTCAGTAACTTGGTTCCTTCATCCCTAGAGGTGATAATGGCTTCTAGCTGTTGCTATTTTCTGTGTCCCTCATCACTCCTTGTTTGTTTCTGTAACCCTGCCCACATTTCGGCAAACAGCCTTTTCATTAGACGCTCTTCATTGGAACCATCTGTGGTGAATTGACTTCCAGCTGTGATACTGACTGGTACAGCTGGCCTGTGTGTATGTATGTGTACTTTGAGAAATCCTTCTGATATATTGCAAGAAATGGTCATTATTGTCCTCGTTTAATTATGAAGTAAATATGCTCATCCACTCTTGAATCCCAATTGGCCTTGTGACTTGCCCTGGCACAAGGGAGATGAGCATGCATATGATACATGCCGAGGCATGCAAAGTGCCTGTATTTCAAGGCTTAGCTAGGATTGACCCTGGGTGCTCTGTGACCCTGCCATGTGAACATCTCATGTCCACTTGGTAACAAAGGACACACATCTCTGACATCCCTACAATTATTTCCTAAATTTTAGATATGTAAGGTTCTGCTACACTGTATATATGCTGACCTTAGCTGTTGGCAGACATACAGGCAAGTCTAACAGAGAGCAGTCACACCTGTCCTGGATCAGACTGACATAGCTGAGCCATGGACTGTGTAATTAAATGGTTGTCGTTTAAAGTTTTACTTTTGAGGGTTGCACATAAACCTAACTGGTACATGTCTGGTGATAGAAATTGAGTCTAAAGCTGAGTGTGGTGTGCATGCCATTATTATTTTTACTAATTATTATTTTGCTAAGTTTCATCTGAACTTTAAGAAGTGTATACTTTCTTATATAGTACCTAACTTGATTCTTCCAGGTACTTTCGAATCTAAAGCAAACAGCATCCAGCTATTATCACCTCCTCTGGGGTCTTTCAGCACTTTAGAGTTCCCTTGTCCAAGATCACATTCTTCCCAGGGCATTCAACAATTAGTGGCCCAGCACACCAGGAGAATATAGGTCAGAGCAGTATGAACCTACAGAGGAGCACTCTAGCAAGAGTCCAACAGATGATGCATACCCAGAGACCCTGCTAGGCTGGGGAATGCCATTAGGAAAATGTTTACTGTTTAAAAATGGTCACTATAATGCTGTTTCTATGGATAGAAGTTAAGAGGGAGAAATAGCAAAAACATTAACGCTATAGCTTTATCCTCCATAATTTTTGTCCTAACTTACAATGTTCCAGTTACCCTGAATATCTTTTTTTCCCACCAACTTCTGACTATCTCTTAACCATGATTGTTCCTCCTTCTACCAGAAAAGATTCTTTTGTCCTTTTCCAGATGCCTCATTGTCCCTTTCAAATATCATCCAAAGGCACCTAAAAGGCCTATCATGTTCCATCTTACTTATTGTGCTTTTACTTTGGAAAACACATCCTATTTTTCTCTCTACAGAGAAAAACTTTGTCATTCTTAATGATTTCATTGCTCATGTATTCACTTCCTTCACTAAAGCACAATTTCTACAATAGCAACAACCTTCACTGTCTAGCTTAGACACCCACACTCAGTGCTTAGCAAAGTGTGGCTACAGATTGAGCATGGGGTAAATAGTTTAAGAGTTTTGTAGGATAAGATTTTAGTTAGTGTTTTCCAGAATAATATTCTATGTTCCTTAAATGCTCTAGTGTGAGTGGATTGTGTGTGTCGGGGGGTTGCCTGCCCATGAACACGAAGGGCAGAGAAAGATGTCCAGTGTTCTGTTCAATCTACTTCCTTTGAGACAGGGTCCCTCATTGAACCTGGACTAATCTGGTGGCAAATATGACCCAGTAATCTTCATATCTCCATCCCCCAAAGTACTGTGGTTACAGGCATAATTGAGATGCAGGTTTTTATAATTGCACAGCAAACACTTTACCAACTGAGCCATCCCCACATCCCCATCAGTGTCATTTTATGACTTGAAACGATAGCATTTTAAATTATATGGATGAACAAATATTCCATAATCTTGTCCTATAGAAAAACAAAGCAAACAGAAAAATGAATCTTTGAATGTTACTTGAGAAGAAATCTGTAATCCCAGAAAGAAAAGAACCCACTACTTTACATGGGTTGTGTTGTGCTACTTTGGAATGACACGGAGAGTTGATTATCATCTTCCAGTTTCATGACTATGCCTTAGCTCCCTGAGCTCAGGGTGACATTAGGAAGGCAAAGAGTTTGTAGAAGTATATATTCAGTAGTGCAGTGCACATTGAGTGGGCACAGCAATACAATTCACATATTAAATAACACTATAAAAGAATGATTTTATGGAGTTTTCAAACAGAAGAAAAGAAGAAGGACATTTTCAGGCTAAAAACTCCCAGAACAGTTCTTTAAATCACTTTTTCCAAAGTGGGTCAATGTAATGTGTGTTCAGTGACCACCCATGTCTAGTTGCTAGTGCACTAATGATCAATGGAATTTTTTAAAAGCTCAACTTTCACAATCACATTTTTCTTACATGTGTTTGAACAAAGAGTCTCATAGAACTGGAAGGCCCCTGGCTGTTGGAAGAGCGTATCTCATTTTATGGAATTAATAAAGCAAAGGTTTATGTGTTTCTCTTCCTGACACAGCTTCAAGAATCATTCTATAATCTAGATATGATGATATGGGTTTTCAATTGTGTCTTAACAAAGACAGATAGGGCTAACATTCTAGGGTGTTATTTCTGTATAGCATTATTGATACGGATTTAGAAATAAGGATACACTTCTATAACATGCAGTCTCTCTTTCTCTCCCTCTCCCTCTCCCTCTCCCTCTCCCTCTCCCTCTCCCTCTCCCTCCCCCTCCCCCCCCCCCCCCCTCCCCCCCCCTCTCTCTCTCTCTCTCTCTCTCTCTCTCTCTCTCTCTCTCTCTCTCTCCTTCTCTTCTCTCTTCTCTTCTCTCTCCCCCTCTCTCTTCCTGACCTGCTATAGGATGCTTATCATCTAATAAACTGGACATTTGGAAAATATAATCCTCTTAGTTTCATAGTCTGTGTTGTTTCTGTGGCTTGCACCTCATTTGTGGGATGAAGAACATCCAGTCAATTGTCTATGATTATTCAAGTTTTTATCAAGCATGTCACAGTTCCCTTGTCACTTTGAAACCTTTATCTGAGTATTCTACTGAAGGCCCCAAGACATGGACATATGGACAGAGCTGAGGTGTTACACATTTGGTCATTATTCTATTCCTCGATTTCATCTCTTTAAAAAATACAGCAGTAATTAATTGTATTCATGCTCCGTGGCACAGCCTGCAAGCACTTTAAACATCACTGGGTATTTTAAAAGGCTCACTAATTAAATTCATCCTCATATGAGAGTCCACGAACTCATGGTCCACAATTCCCTATGTGTACTGTTTTCAGCTTTTCTGACTGAAAAAAAATAAATAAATAATACAGGACTTTATGTAAAGGCAGCAGGAATGATTTAAAACTCAAATTGGCAGGAAAATAATAATTGAAAGGAACACAATAAAATGTCATCTCAAAAATCTTATGAAGTCTAGGTTACATTGAACTATAACACATTTATCAGCAAGGATGGAAGTCTCCTAAGTGGACAAAAAAATGTCACTGGTCTCACAGGTTCATTTTCCACCTGCTATTTCTGTTGTGAAATTTCATCTAAAAGTAACGAGGCTCAGTGATAATCTGACTCTCTGCTCCTATGCTGCTTCTGAGACCTGAGAAAAGGCTGGTTTCATCAACCCAGAGCTCCACTCTGTGTTGAGACACCATGCAGTATCATGGCATATTGTAAAAATTCAGACATGTGCAGAGATGCTCATATATCCCAGTCATACTCAACTGCTTTACAGAAGAAGATTCTGGTGATTCCCATACAATTCATTCACCACTGTGCCTGCCACTCATATCTCTGGTGATCATCACATCCTTCCGACTTCAGCAAGTCTGCCTTCATTCACTTCCTGTGGGTAGCCTTACTTAGTCAGACACCATTTTCCAAGTTCTCAACTAGTTATTATGAAGTTCTTGTCACCATGACCCTAAACATTTTAAATTTAATTCCCATTAGAATTTCTGAAGAAAATAATGAGTTGTGAATTAAGTACATGAATTAATACATCAGCAGAAATGCTCATCAACTCCTGCTGACAGAATTCTGGAAGGTTACTGACCAAGGCTAGAGCTGTAGGATGTGGTGGTAATTTCTAGAAGAAGAAATGATGATGATGGCATGGACTGGCATGAAAATGACCAGGAAGATGGCACCAGTGACATTGATGATAAATGCTTTTTCTGAGCTTTCTCTGTGGCAGTCACTGCACTTGTACTTTACTGTTTCATGTACTTTTGAGGCTAGTGCACTACAGAAGCACCACCTTTCACTCTTGAGGAACCAGAAGGATTGAAGCATTGCTAAATTCTCAACTGTTGACATTGCTATGTGGCATAACCAGAATTTGAGCAGTCTGACTCCACAATTTTACACACAGGTTTAAACCCATACTTTTAACCATGTGTGTTGGGATGCCTTTAAGGAACAGAGGAGACATTATATACAAGACAGAGGACGACTTCAAGATGAAGGAACAAAAGGGGAACTCTCAGAAGACCAAGAGTGAGGAAAAGATGGCAGGAGAGAGTTCAGGGAGAACACAGTGTTTGAAATGTAGAGAAAACTAAACACCTGTGGTTGGTGATGCCTTGAAACTGAGAGGATACCCTACTATTGTCAGTTTCCTAAACCAATATAATTCCTAACTGCATCCTTAAATGTTTATCCTTACACATACAGGTGAGAGCAGTGCTCACCTATATCAAAGATGCTTCTTTTCACAGCAGACAGTGACCATTACAGAAAATCATGACAGCTCAAAATACAGAGGACAACTGACCATTAATTGCCAATCTCCAATTAAGATATTTACAACACAACTCCTATACTCAAGACTTCGGGAACATTGAGGAAAAGAGAGCAGACAGATTTTAAGAGAAAATTTACCATTTTCATTTTCTATTCTTTAGTTGATGGGCATGTAGGCTCTTTCCATTTTTCAGTTATTGTGAATAAAGCAGCCATAAACAAGGGTGAGCAGGGATCTCTGTATTAGGATATAGAGTCCTTTGGGGGTCACTGGATAGTGGTATGGCTGGATAGCTTCTCAGGAAACTCCGCATGGATTTCCGTAGGGGCTGCTCTAGTTTATACTCCCACCACCAGTAAATAATGGTTCCATTACCCCACATCCATGCCATAATTTACTTAATTTACTTAATTTACCAAGTCATTTGTTTGGTAGATTTTTACCTTATTTTATTTTATTTTATTTTATTTGCATCTTAGACATTCTGACAGGGATAAGATGAAATCACAAAGTAATTTCAATTTTCATTTCCCTTATGACTAAGGATTTTGAACATATTAAAAATGTTTCTCAGCTATATGCATTTCATCTTTTGAGAACTCTGCTTTTTCGTAAAAAAAATTTATTGGATTATTTGTTTTCATGATAATAAGTATTCTGAGTTTTCTGTATATTCTAGATACATTTGTCAGATGTAAAACTGGTAAAAAAAAAAATTTCCCCACTCTGTAGGCTGCCTCTTCATTTGAATGATTGTGTGTTTGCTGTACAGAAGCCTTTTTGTTTGTTTTGATTTCATGAGGTCCTAGTTGTAAATTGTTGGCCTAAATGCCTGTGCTATTGGGTCCTGTTCAGAAACCTTTTTTTTTTTTTTTTGCCAGCAAACTCAAATGTAATTGCTGCTTTCTCCTCTATCCATTTCAGTGTGCCAAGTCTTCCACTAATGTCCTTGACCCATTTTGAGTTGAGTTTTGTGAAGGGTAGAAGGATTATCAGAAGGGATAACACAGATAACACTGAAGACTTTCCAAAAGTCATTTGGAAACTTATTGCAGTAAAATTGACTGAATATATATATATATATATATATATATGAATTGAAATAGAGTAACACTTTAATGGGGTGACAATGCCCCTATAAGAAACCACCACAGGGATAACAAAATTCCAGTGCCAGGAATGTTTTTATTATTATTATTATTATTATTATTATTATTATTATTATTATTATTATTTATTTTAGAGCTGTTGGCCAGTGAAATCCCACAGAGCACAGGATATTGCGTATGCTTTTGATCACTCTCCAGAATTGGATATTAAGACTCTATTGCTGAAAATACCACATGCTTGAATCATCAAATATGAAAAAAATCAAAAGCATATTCTTTTATATTTATCCTCCTAGTTAGTTTTTATTTTCCAAGAAGGTGCTATGTTTACTACTGGAGGAGAAAAGTAATCATCAATATTACCTAGCTGTAAACCCTAGGGTCTACAATATAGACCAGCCTAGAAAATCATTTCCACTGGTACAATAGTACCACAAAAGTCATGAGAAAACATACCATTTTCTGATTGGATTTAAGGTGTTCTAGATAGTTTTATGTCAACTTGACACAAGCTAAAGTCATCTGAGAAAAGGGAACCACAAGAAAATGCCTCCATAAGATCCGGCTGTAGGTAAGTCTGAAGGGCAAATTAATTAGTGATTGATGATGGAGGACCAAGACAATTGTGGTTGGTGTCATCCTTGGGCTGGTGGTCCTGGGTTCTATAAGAAAGCAGGCTGAGTAAGCCATGAGGAGAAAGTCACTAAGCAGCATCCTTCTACATCCTCTGCATCAGCTCCTGCCTTCGGGTTCCTGATTGGCTTGAGTTCCTGTCCTGATTTTCTTGGTGATCAACTGTGATATGGAAGTATAAGCCAAATTAAACATTTACTCCCCAAATTGCTCTGGTCATGATGTTTCATCACAGCAATAGTCATCCTAAAACATAAAACCTGCTCACAAAATGAAACCCATAGCTGGCAATATTGTCAGAGCCAAGAACCTGTGGTTAAGGTCAAGAACCTATGTTATAGGTGCTAGGGAAGAATGTACTACTATTATTCTGCTGAACGTATCTAGTATTAAACTGACTTCTAATGACTTGTTGCTATACTTATAGACTATTCCACCCCCCCCCCCCCGTCTTCATTAGAAAAGCTTTTTGCCATAGATCGTGATTAACCCAGAGACCCTACTGATCCAGGTGCAGAGAATGAGAGACTAAGAAATGCGCATGCCTTACTGAGACATCCATGTCATAAACTCCCTTCCAAGGCTCAGGAACCTATGCCAAAGAACGGGTAGACAGACTGGAAGAGCCAGAAGTGGTGAATGCATACAAGAATACAGTGCTTTCTGAAAGTAGCCAGGCAGTGATATATATTAACTCATAGATGTAACAGCATGCCTGAGACCTGCACAAGCTCAAGTCAGACAAATCCCAGTAGAAAGTGGGCATGTTTTGTGAGCAGGCCTTATGTTTTAGGGTTACTACTGCTGCAATAAAACACCATGACCAAAGCAACTTGGGTGGGGGATATTTCGGTTACCATTTATTAAGGGGCTGTTAGAAATTGAGAGTTTCTAGAAAAGGGAGTGTAATTTATCTTTAAGGATGCAAGTGAATATGATCATAATACATTGTATGAAATACTGAAAAAGCTAATAAAAAGTGAAATTCAAAGTCACAACTGACATTTTTAGAAAGCCAAAGCTTTCATGGAAGTGTTGAAGATGATCACACACATGGTCATTTCATTATAGAGTTTCATGAACCTGTTCTTCAAATCTAGATGGTCTTTTAATAAAATACCCAGAGCCAGATACCGGGATGAAAGCTGAAAGATCAGAGAAGCAGAGCAGCCAAGTTACTAGTTCGTACCTCTACGAAATCCTCAGCCAAAATAGAGTGAGTTCCTGTTTCCTCACACCTTATATACCATTCTCTGCCATGCCATATTTCTTCCTGGGATTAAAGGCATGCGTGCTTCTCAAACAAAGGCATGAGATCTCAAGTGCTGGAATTAAAGGTGTGTGCCACCACTGCCTGACCTCTATATCTAATCTAGTGGCTGGCACTATCCTCTGATCCTCAGGCAAGTTTATTAGGGTACACAATATATCACCACATGAACCCACTCTTTATTCTCTCTTTCTTTGCTCTCCTCCTAAAACTATTCATCAAGCCCATATTTCAAATTGACTTGGAGCTGAAAATAGAGTCTACACATTTTGTCATTGAGTTTCACCTAAATGGAAGCATGTTAAATGATAGTTAAGAGGGAAGACTAAGATGGTGATATACATGTTCCACTTCCAGAAATATCTTCAGAATGAAGTCCTAAAAAGCACATTATTTCATCAGGGCATAGCCTGACATTTGAATAAGGCAGATTGTCCTTGTTAAAGAGAAAAAAATTCTCTCTCTCTCTCCTCTCTCTCTCTCTCTCTCTCTCTCTCTCTCTCTCTCTCTCTCTCTCTCTCTCTCTCTCTCTCTGTGTGTGTGTGTGTGTGTGTGTGTATGAGAGAGAGAGAGAGAAAGAAAGAGAGAGAGACTATTCCAGGCTTTTAAAATATACTCAAGAAATATTATGATTCTCTTCCTATAGTTTGTCTAAGTTCAAATTGAAATATTAGCAACACTGGCTCAAGTTTACATCTTGATTTATCCGTCCTCTTTGTCACAGTATCATTTTACATAAAGTAGTGATTTGGTCAGATAGAATTAAGATTTGCTTTTTAGAAAGTCACATTCCTTTCCTTCACTTACACCAGGAACAAATTTGGGTTTATTTGATTGCTTACTCCAAGAAGTACAAGTAGTTAAGAAGTTGGCCCTAACTGTCCCAGTGGGCCATGGTGGGTTTCAACCAATCCAGTATGCGTGAAGCCATTGTTCATGTCCAGACCTAATGTGCAAATAAGATAGCCAATTTCCTCATAAATATTTAATTCAGAATGCCCAATATAAGATGAAAATATTTGGTAAACAGTTGGGTCCCATATCCTCAAATTGTGGAATCTAGTGATTCCATAATTCTAATTACTTCAATATATTTGAAATCTATTTTCTAGGTATCCTGATGTAAATGTAAGACAAAGTATCTTCAGATCTTTCTTTGAAACAACTTAAAACTTACCTGTGGTATAAGTTCATGCCTATAGCTATATAATAAACTTGCTAGTTTGTTAATACTGAACACTTTGTAACTTCAAGTTTTATGCAATGATTGATGCTAATGTGGCATATGATACTTCATAAAACACTTCAGCTTACAAAAGTTATCTCACTTTGTTCCTTAATATCCAGGATCATTTGCTGAGTGCTTGCATGGCTTACAGGGTTGGCCTATTGGGTGTGGTGAGGAATAAAGAAAGGACAAACACTAGGATACAAAGAAACAGACAGAGACAGAAAAGTTGGAACAGGGTTGACAAGGCTCTCTGATCCTGCAAGCATAGCTTATTTATTGTATACAGTTCAACAGGAAGACAGCTGAACAAGGAGACATGGTTATTACATAAAACTGAAAAAGAAGACAGGTTTAGCTAATCTCAGTAGGAACAGTCTCTGTAGGGGGGCTGTCTTCAGTCTTTAAACATCTGGAGCAGGGAATTATGGTGGACAATGGTGGATATTTTCTATTTGCACTATCAACATTACACTCAGACCCTAAAGGAAGGCTTTGCCATCTGCTGACCCTCACCCTATGGGGAAAGTTTGGGCATTTTCTCACGGGTTTGAGGCTTGGGGGTCCTTGACATGGCTGTGCCTATGTCAACAACACATACTCATTCAGGAGTTCGTTCACTTAGGACTTCCTTTTCTCTGGAAAATTATTATCCCCCTTTACAATGGATAGAAATGAAAATATTGTATCTAATGCTGTTTTCCTTGAATTATGTTATAAAGAAGCAGGAAGTCAAAGTTCTGTGTATTTACTCTTGAGCCTTCAGTATTGCTGATACGTGTATGAATTAGATTGAGAAGGTTCACTTTTCCTTACCACTCCAGAGCCATATGGGCTCTAGTTTAGTGTCACCTTGCTGGTCAGGTGACCACACACAGTGCAACTTACACCACAAACATATTGTTTTATATTTTTGGAGATCAGAAATCTAAAATCAGTCAGCAAAGCTGTGTTCCTTCTGATGTGCTTTATTCCTCCTCCAGTCTCAGACTGTGTACATTCATAGCTCCTGGCTCTTCCTCTATCTTCTAAGCCAGGAACATAGCATCTTATTATGTCTTTACCCTCCTTCCTTTCTATTATAAATATTTCTGTGATCCTAGCCAAATAGTTCAGACTAACTCCCCTTCTTGAATCAGGACCTACTCATGAACACATTTTACCTCTGCTACATGAAGAAACCTATTCATGAGTTTCTGAGACCAAGGTGTAGACATCTTTTCATAGGCAGGGAGTTGAGTTGTATTCAATGTGTAACAAATTCATCTCATAGACCACTTTCTTTGACTTCAAAGGAGTTGAGCTGTATTCAATGTGTAACAAATTCATCTCATAGACCACTTTCTTTGACCTCAAAGGAGCTTCTCAAATGTTGGTACAATAGGTTTATAACACAGTGATGTGGGAGGGACTCAACTGGAGGATGTAAGTTAGACTTTAAACTATTTAACTTGTGGATGACTTCCATACTATCGCTTATCTCTTTTTTTGGGGGGGGGTGTGAAAAATTGTAATTTATTGAAACTCAACTCAAAAAATATAAGATGCTGTAGTGTACAATATATTACACAAAGCACCCTTGGGTGCACATTCAAGTCAAGTAAGAACTTCCTACCGTTTCCCTAGCCCTCCCACCCTGGGACCTTAATATATGTTCCATATACAATCATGCACACTTAATTGGAAAAAGGAAGCCCCAGTATATTTTGATGTATTAATTAGCACCAAACAAGAGTACAGTTCCATTTTTTTAATAAACAAACAAACAAACAAAAATCCCAATCAAAAAAACCAACTGGAGAGCTACTGGATGCCGCCAATACTGCTGACATAGATATTGTACATTCATGTAAATACACAGCCTATTTAGAGCAGCAGCTGGAGAACCTTGTGGTTTGTGTTAAGTATGGTACCAAAATTAAGGAGGAGCCCCCTTCTGAAGTAGAGCCCTGTGTAAAGAAAGAGGAAAATAGTAGCTGTGAGTTGGTGCACACAGAGCGCCATTCCCCAGGGGACAGCAGCATGCCCCTCCAGAACACTGATTCCACTTGCCCAGCTGAACAGGATGGTCAGAAAGGGTGTACAGAAACTCTGCTCTACAGGGGAACTCTGAAATGCAACCATACTTCAGAAACCACTTCTCTGGAACAGTGTGATATAGTTAAGTCTCCTCCCTGTAAAATAGAAAGCCCCATACCCAATCTCAGTGGGACAGAAAGTGGTACATACTTCACAGACTTTCAGCTGCCTTTATCAAGGATCAAAGAAGAACCTGGGCATCATAGTTCAGGGCAAGAGAACACTGTCAAGAATGCAGCCCAGATCCCAAAAGAGAACATTAGGAAGCATTCTCAGCCCAGGTCATTTGATCTGAAGACTTACAAACCTATGGGATTTGAATCTTCCTTTCTGAAATTTATTCAGGAAAGTGAAGAGAAAGATGATGATTTTGAAGACTGGGAGCCTTCAGAGCACTTACCATTGAATAACTCCTCTCAGCCCGCTAATGACTTGACAGGGAATGTGGCAAACACCGTAGTGAATGACAACGATCCTCCAGTTGACATACCTCATTCTTCCAGTGACCCTCCAGTTGCGGAGAACCTGACTGCAATCCCACCATTAGTAGTCGCTGAAGCAGCGGCGGTCCCTTCCTTGGAAAACCTGAGGGTCGTACTGGACAAAGCATTAACAGACTGTGGAGAGCTTGCCTTAAAGCAGCTTCATTATCTCCGGCCTGTGGTTGTCCTTGAAAGACCTAAGTTCTCCACACCAATTTTAGACTTGTTTCCAACTAAGAAGACAGACGAGCTGTGTGTGGGAAGTTCCTAAATTCTGTTTTATTTTTGAAGCGCCTAGCTCCAGCACTGCATTGAGGGGACACTTGCCAACATGAACAAAGGCTGGGGACCAGCCACACTCACTTATCTCTTTTAAGATTTCACTCATCACAAGAAAAAAAAGTGAGCAGAGCACTGTAATATTATTCAGAGTAAAAGCTGACTTCTTGTGTCATTGTGTTCATTTTTTTTATTTAAAGTGGATTTAAGAAACATTTCCAAATGTATTATTAAACACCACAAGCCTTTTAACCACAGAAACCCACTGAGAGTCACTAGACAGTTACCATAGGGTGAAGATGAAGGAAAATGATACTAGGTGTCAGTTCTCCCAGTCTCACATATGTCATGCTCTAACTTTTCTCCTGAACTCTCTTTGTATAGACTATCTCCCTCCACTGGAGCTGTGTGAACTAATCTGCTCCCTCAACGCATGTGTTCAGATTGGACCTTGCTGGTTTAAAATGTCTCCTCAACAGTCAAGGTTTCTTGCCGGGCAGTGGTAGCCGAGGCCTTTAATCCCAGCACTC